>CAJNIZ010005879.1:6590-18552 GCA_905231905.1 Symbiodinium pilosum | reverse complement strand
AGTAATAGTAATAGCAATAGTGATAGTAATAGTAATAGTAATAGGAATAGGAATAGGAATAATCATAGTCATAGTAATAGTAATACTAAGAAGAGTAATAGTAATAGTACAAGTAATAATAGTAGCAATAATGGATTAGGGTCCCAGTTCCTTGCCACTCCGAGCACTGCCGCTCATTTTTTTCTTGCCGATGCGCCACATCTTTGCTGATGCCGACTACTACCACTAGTACTAGTACCATGATTGTTATCACGTTTGTCAGCCTACTGGTTCTTAGCAAGAAACAAGCGAATATAATCCCTAAACCATCCCTACTTCAGGGTGAGTATGCAACATCTGAGGTTTCGGCTCGAGAAAGAAGTTTTCTTATGTAGGATTATTCACTCTGTCTCCTGTGGGTTGGATTGTCCAGAAGATGCACAGTGGGGCGATTCTTGGTACAGAGAAGGGTCGGCATGCCTTACAGTTAAGATGGATATACATCTCAGAGTCTAGATGCAGTCTAGGTTTCCGAGACACCAGCCCAGCTGCGATACACGCGGACGAGCAGGGTAGTTTTTTGGCACACGATTTTAAAGCATGTTTGGAGTATCGTCTAGCTTTTGATCACAGCCTGTTAAATTGAATTCCTCGTAAAGCTTAAGCTGTCGAAGCAATTTCAACGCGCTTGACCCGCTAGCCGGCACTTCGCACGTTTCAGATTGGCCTCCCGCGGCGGTCGGCCATGTCGAGTATGTTGGCTGCAATCACGCCAAGTTGAGGGTTGGATCTATTGAGATAATGGAAAAGAAAAAGAAAACTACTATTTTGAGTTTACGGTTTAGGGCTTAGGATCTGGGGAAATGGCCTTCCCTTGGGGTTTAGAGGTCAGCGGTTTAGGGTTGAGGGCAAAGCTCTCCTTTCAGGGACTATTCCTCTTATTACTAGTACTATTACTACTGCTATTGCTACCATTACTACCCGTAAACTTCAACTCTGAAACCCCAAACCTTCAACTGGACTGAGAGACTGATAGAGCTGTCCACGGCGCGGTCCGAAATCTTGCCCTCCTAGGGACCCCATATGAGCTATAAGGGTTTAGGGTTTAGGGTTTAGGGTATAGTCTAAACTCCTTGAAGGGAGTTATATGGGGGAGTATATAGGGGACTACTATAAGGATTATTTAGGGGGATACCAGGAGTTTAGACAGTAGCTCATATGGGTGGTTGTCAAAATTATGATCCTGCTTTGGGTACCCTAAATGTTAGGTGCCGTATTATAATAGGGATCAAAAAGGGACCATAATTTTGACAACCACCCATATGTGTCCGAAGAAACAGAGTTGGCGAAATTTTACCAGTATTCCTCCCAAAATCTTAGGCTGTTTCAAGCACATAAACCCTAAACGACTCCAGACATATGACGTCCAGGACAAAAGCCTCAAAGCGCCCTTTCAGGCATTCGGGTGTAGGTTGTACGCGCACCCGAACCACTCCTCATCAACCTTGCATCCTACAGTCTTTACTCACCAAAGAGCCCCAACACCATAAAGGACTTTTTTGATGTTGCAGACTCAGGCGAAAATGAGTCGTCAAACGGCTTCACCTACACTTCCAGCCGGCTTCTGAGTAAATTAGAGTTTAGGATTCTGGGCCACTGTCGCGGAAATTGATTCAACTTTCTAGGGCCATATTCAAGGTCCTTTGCACAACCCCGGATTCAGGATTTCGGGTTCATGGGTCGGGGTTTAGGGCCAAAGGCCAGCTTTAGCGTGGTTCCGTGTTACTTTCGGGTCGGCCTTCCCACCGGTCCGCGTAGAACCGGTTGGGTATGCAGAAATGCGGTCATAAAAAGGGGAGTTTGGGGTCAGGCAAGCTTTGTGGCGGGCTTTAACCTGGAGACGCGTAGTGTTACACAATAGGAGCCTCGGGCACACCCTTTGCCGTTGCTCTCATGCAGACTATAGCAATTCGGATGCTTCCTTTTGGCATTAGTAGACGACAATTACTTGTGCTGCAGAAGTCGTTGGCCGCAAGCATTGCCAGGATTGTGACTCATTAGCGGCCTCTTTTAGCACAGCCTGTTTCTGCTGCTGCCCTTTGTAGTGCTACCACCACAACAACAACCACAACCTATCCCAACCCTAAACCCTACCAGCGCCGTTGGCCTCGTTACTGTATTGTACTCAAGTGTTTACTTTATGACGATTGGCTTGCAAAGTTTCCGGACATAGTTTAAAAGTCTGCATTGTTAGAAAATAGCGCCAAGAAAAGACCGTCCTGATTGTGCAGATCCGTGTAGAAGGCAGGGCTCTGGCCATGTTTTGTCTTCTCCCGAGGTGGCGACAATTCTTTAGAAGACACGGAGTACGATTCTTGATTGCATCTGAGAATTTTTTCAGCGATTTGCTGAGCCCCTTTCTGGTGGCCCTAGTGCTCTTATCCTGTCCTAGATACCTCAAGGCTTTGGATTCACTGTCCTTCCCAGTGGTTGCGGTTTCAAATATTTCCAGGGATTTCCATAATATGAGAGCTTCCAACAATGTGAGTCCCCGTTTCAGACACCCAGTATGCTATAGTCCTATTGTAGTACGGAAGCCCAAAACGCACTGACTTTTGGAAACCCCCTAAACCCTGAATAACCCTAAACCCTAAGCTCATATGTTGCACCAACTGCTCCAGAGCCACTCCTCGACAACTTCCGAGCCCCCCGAACTCCATCCTTCATGGCTTTAATCTGGGTTGTGTTCAAAAAATGTAAATTGAAACAAGTTACGGTAATATGGATAAAAAGTGAACAATAGGGGTTCCTTACTACAGTCACCGAATTGAAATTCCTTAACAGCAGCCCAGGAAACTCCCTGCCACATGGTTCAGGGCTAAGGGTTAGTGCCTGATGCTAACTGTATGGGAGAATGAAGGACTATAAGAATATCTTGGCAGGGAGTTTCCTGGGTTGCTGTTAAGGAATTTCAATTCGGTGACTGGCTTCGCCATTTCCACAGCCCTACACCCTAAGCCCTAAACCCTAAACCGCATAGAATCCTCGAAACATGAGCTCTAAGGTCTTTGAGAAGGGCACCCGAGAGCAACAAAGGAATTCTTTGAGGGCAATCTAGCTAGGCAAGATTTAGGGACTGTAGACCCTAACGGTCATTAGGTTAAAAGGGGCCGCCACTAATAGCGAATCTCCTAAGTATCAGGCGATCCATGCGCATGGAGGGATATGAAGGCTCTGAAAGGGATGCTTGGGGGTGATGAAGGCGATCCGTGGTTTTTGGGTGTAGGGTTCTTTTGCGACACAGCGGGAGTTTCAGTCGCCGTTTACTGCAGCTTCTCAGAATATTCCTTGCATTCGCTGAGGATGAGATAGAAGGCAAGACCCTGACCTTCCAGCAGAAGAGACGGCGATGCCTGCCCGTGACTTGCCCGGGTCGTTGTTGAAGGACATTTTACAGGCATGCAGCTGTGGGGTTTTATCGTCTAGGGGGTATCCTGGGTTTGTTTTGAGGCACGTTTCGGATTTTTCATGTACATTTGAACCCAATCTAGATTAAAGATTGCCCTTTTGTCTATTGACTCAAGAACATTGTGCAGCTTCCAATCCCGCAAGCTCTACCCTAGGTCGCGCACCTAGGTTCTCGACCCCATCCCAGTTCTTTACCCAAAGCCAAACGGTTAAGGTTTAGGGTTTAGGGCTTAGGGAACCCCAAGCCCCCAACCTACCACGCTCCAAGGCTTTGTGCAGTGCGCAGCGCATTTCGCACTGCTGCTACGCCATGAACTCAGATGCCAACTGTTCAGGGATTACCAAAATTTCGATCCTTATATTTAGGGCGGTTTAGGGATTATGTTCGTAGGCATTTCCAAAATCTGGGGTCCCTTGTTTAGAGAGAACTTGGGAGGTCTTGGGTTTGCGGCTCAGTCATAAAGCCGGGTAGCGCCTCGCACCCGTAAAAGCGTTGTCCTCAGGGACGGAGTGCCGTAGTAAATTTCTAAGGGGCTGTCTTTGTAAGCCACAGTAGCCCTACACCCTAAACGCTGAACCCTTGGGGTGTCAGCAAGTACTAGCCCAGCTCTGCCACCGCAAGCATTTAAACACTAACACCTGAAACCTAAATCCCTGAGACACTGAAAGTCCCGAACCCCAAACCTCGAACCTTAAGTTGCTGGGGATTCGTAGGGGATGAGGGAATATAATCCCTGTATGGTATATTCCCTGATTCTCTACTAACCACTAGTAAGTTAACCCTGCACCAGTCTACTCCGGCGCCCTCCGCAAGCACGTGCGACTAGTGAATCTCTTCTCCCCACCCATACCGCTGTGCAGCTTATCCTTGAATTATACACCCTAATTCCTAAACCCAAAGCCCTAAGTCCTAAACCTCTAAACCCACACGCCCAAAAACCCCGAAACATCAGGCCTAGGACCTGACCCGTGCGGTCTCCGGTTTAGGGTTTACGGTTTAGGGGTAGGAATACAAGAGGACCCTAATATGATCCTTCTTATCCCTTATAGTCTCTATTACTGGGTGGGGGGGTCCAACTAAAGGATTCCTGCTCTCTCCTGGTGCTGGACTGGGAGGAGCTTCCTTTGAACTATACGAGAACTCAAGACTCAGCGTAAAGAATTGTACTTCGGACTACGCCTGTACACCTTTATTCCTAACCCTATTGCCTAAATCCAAGGCCTTTCACCTAAACCTAATATCCCTAGCCTTACAGCACCTCAGAACTCCCGAAACCCAAATTCAGAACCTTGAAACTAAACCCTTGGCATCCCTAAATATCCCCAGAACCCTCAAGCCCTTTTCAGGCTCCCAAACCCCTCAACTGAAAACCTTACACCGTATGCCCTTCCACTGGAGTCTCTGCGTCTCCAAGGTCTGCCAATTCCTGTTGTTCCTGCTTCGCGGCTGCAACTCTGGGGTGTGAGGGAGCTCGAATGGGCTGTAGAGTTCTAGGGATATACACGGATATTTAAGGTTTGGGTTTGGGCTTGCCATGCAAGAACGTACATGGAGTTACCATAAGAGATTCAAATGGGAAAGCATACCGATCATGCAGTGGACACTGGGGCTATGAAGGGTTTCGTAGGGATGTAAGGAGCCTAAATCGAGCTACAGTACTCCGCATACATAGCAACGAATATTTGTCGTTTACGATATCTTAGTCTCTGTTCCCCAAGAGTAACACGGACGTTCAGGTTAACAGACAATCTCCTCACACCGCTCATAGCAAATACTCTCCTAGTGTAGAATGAGACTGTATTGGGAATATATGTCACTGTGCGGGTCGATGGTTTCATGTTTAGGGATGGCAGTAATAAGAACGTGGGTTGCGCTGAGATATCATAACTACAGCTATATCTATCTTACTTCATCAGGCGCCACTCACACATGCGCAAGGATTAGACCGCAACAGTCATTGGAGGGTTTTTTGGGTGGGCTACTGTAGCTGCCAGGGAACTCCAACACTTTTATCTCAAACCCTAAACACCTGAACCCTAAACCCTAAACCCCAAACCCTGACCCTTAAACACTAAACCGAGTAAATCCCGCCTCCGAAATATGCTTACAGTTTGTCATCCTGCTTCTGTCTGCTCTCTGTCTTCTCTATGTCCTCCTGTCCACTGGTGTCCCTGCTATGTTGCGGTGTTTGCTCAGAGTTTTACTGTTTGCGCAGCCTGTTATGTGAAGTTATTTTCATTGCCATTATGCTTCGTTTAATGCACCTCAATCTCTGCATTTTCCAATCAGTTCTTAGCAGCTGGTAGCTTCTTCTTCGACTCCGCTTGAACTGTTACACATTTGACAGGCACACGGGGGTTACGCGTTCCTACATTTCAATCCCTTTAATCCTCCATGTGAAATCAGGTTCCATTCTCTTTTCCATTCTCTCTTCCAAGTCAAGCCCTAGACTAGGGTTTCCGTAAATTGGAAGTCTTCTCTTCGGAGTCTCTGGTTTCGACAATGAGGAATGGGGCGCTTTCGGATCATGTTCAGGGGGACCTAGGCTTTAAGGCTCGGGTCTAGAGATTAGGGTTTAGGGAGTGGAAAATTTCATAGGACATGGTAGGTTTCCTCCCAAGAAGCATCGCTTAGGAGCTGCAGAGCCCCCCAACATCCCCTAAGCCCTAAACCTGAAACCCTAAGCCCTAAATCCGAAACCCCAAATCCTACATCCCAAAACCTAAACCCAAAGGAAAAAAGCAGGAAGACATCTCCGGGATCGAAGTTGCTCTACAGACCTTGGAACATGTTAACTCCCAACATAATGCCTCCACATTCCCTGTTTAGGTTTTAGGT
The DNA here is from genome assembly GCA_905231905.1 of Symbiodinium pilosum. Classification (NCBI taxonomy): domain Eukaryota; class Dinophyceae; order Suessiales; family Symbiodiniaceae; genus Symbiodinium; species Symbiodinium pilosum. The sequence goes on along the minus strand of CAJNIZ010005879.1, from coordinate 12,266 downwards.
TTTAGGGTTCAGAAGGCGCCATTTCGGTACGCGTGAAATCTATCCCCCCAGACATAGTCTCTCCCGAAATCGGGTCGACAAGTTCTAGAGCCCTGAAGCTTGTGGACCCTAAACCTCATAAGGCCCAAACCCTAAATCCTAAACCCACAAGTCCAAAGTCAAACCTTGGGCCAAAAACTGAACCTTAAACCCTGAACCATAGGCTTATATTCCCGCTGTGGGCCAAATGGCTCCTCGTCAATCCCAAACCGCGAGAGTGGCCTTGCGGCATTGACGAACCTTGGGTTTCCTATGCAAGGCTTTAGGTTGGGTACTGCCCCCCCTCAGTAACAGCTGGATAATTGTTATAATATGGTTATATATAGCCTTTAATAGGACCCCTAATATAGACTGTTACGGGGAGGGGGCAGTACCCAAGCTTTAGGGTTTAGGGTCTAGAATCTGGGGATTGACTTACTGGTGGTTAGAAGGGAACAAGGAAATATATAATCTCTAGATATTCGCTTATTCTCTTCTAACCCTGAGTGGAGGGATGAGGGCTTGGGATCCAGTCCAAGGAATTACTGGGTTACTGTGAAGAAACTTGAACGAAACGATTACAATTAGACAACCCTATTGTTTACTACGTACCCATACGATGCTAACTTCAACCCGAAACCTTAAATCCTAAACCCTATATACCCATGTTATGGTAACTTAAGTTCCTTAACAGCAACCCCAGTTTAGGGAGTCAGGTTTGGGGTCTCGGGATGGGGATGGAGGGGTGAGGTTATAGGGTTTAGGGATTCAGGGTTTTGTGGTCAGCGTTCAGGGCTGGTTAGATTTTGCTGTTCGGAGTTTGGGGTTATAGGTTTATGAATTGGGTTATTCCCCTTTACAGTAACTGTTACCACAATGGGTTATAGGAGCTATAAGAACCCCCTTAATAAGGCCCCTTTAAGGACAGTTACTGGGAGGGGGAATGACCCAATTTATGAAGTTGTTGGGATTCGTAGGTCTTCGAAGGCAATTGATCTGGCTTTCCGCTCTTTGTGATTTCTGCGGTTGTGTCGGGGTATTTGATGGGTACCCTTAAAATAACCCCTATAGAACCCTCAAATACCCATGTATAAGCCCTCTATAACCCCTAGATGTTTCCTGATTACAACCCCCCCAAAATACAGCCAAATCAGGCTTCTGGGAGGTTATGCCCTAAACCCTAAACCCTACACCCTAAACCCTAAACCCTACACCCTACGCCCTAAACCCTAAACCCCAAGACCCTAAACCCTAAACCCTCAACCAGTTTGAGCCTTGTTAGCGACTCGGCACTTTGACTATCCAATCACCACCTGCCATGAAAGCTTAAGGCTTAAGGCTTCAGCTTAAGGGTTTAAACTTAAACCCTAAACCCTAATAGGGTTTTGGGGTAGATATACCTAAGCCCTAAACCCTTAACATAGGGTTTTGGGGTAGATGCATCTTAGAAGTACATGTCAGGTAGCACGCTCGTTGAAGTATGGCTGCTTGGGGGTCGTTGGTTGTTTCTATCAGGTCTGACATGGTCAGAAGTTCCCGGTCTGAAGTAGCATACATATATATATATACATATGCGTGTATGCTGGGTCGGTGTTGCATTAAACAACATCTTAAAATTTCATGCGCGCCTGGACCCATCATAGATGTAAAGCACGGTTTCTGAGATCACCTCAACCATGGCGCCAGACTTTACCATGCTAACCTGAAACCCTAATGCCTAAACCTTAAACAACATTCAAGTACAGCTATCCTGCTCGTACTTTGGACCTCCAAGCGGCCTTCTCATGTCACTTATGAAGGAAGCCGTGTCTTGAGACATGCCTGCGTGATGTATACCCAATACAAGACAGGGGCCTATTGATTTCGAATAGAGTCCTGGGGGTGTATTAGATCTACTAGAGCTGTACGAGGATTTTAGGAGAACATGTTTGGGAATTCTTGAGGCTTCTACCTTATCCCCTGGCAAACATGGGAACTCACATGGGCCCTCTCTTTCTAGGGTGTCTTTCTGGGAAAGTGGGTAGCGATTTGAACCATAACCAGGCAATATGCTCTAGTCGCGCATCATGCGAGCTGTAGGCTACATTCCATAAAGGGGGTTATATAGGGATTATGCAATGGAGTATTATGGGGGCTATTAAGGGGAATACTAGAAGTTTAGACTCTAGCTTATTCCTGTCATAGATGAGCACTAGTGACTAGTGTTTCCTAGTTTTCCTACCTGGGCGAGCCTTATCCGTGTAAAGTGGAAGCGGGGTTCTGACGTATTTGTGGTGGGCGCCTTGTATATGAGGGCTGCGCTGCTTTGTGGTACGAGATCTTAGCCTTCAGATTGATCCATAGATACCTAAAGCAATTCGGCAAACATCGGTGGGTCGGGCTTACGTATGTTAGCTCTTGCACCACTAAGCCTAGCGGCTCAAAAAACGTGTTTCCCAATCTTCACAAGCCTTCCGCAAAAACCAAAATCAAATCCCCAAAGCCCGTGCCTCCACTTTCGTTCCAACCTGCTGAGCCCCTAAACCCTCAAAGGGATCTCTCCCTAATCCGTAAATCCTATAAAGCTCCAGTAAACTCCCTGTACGACCCCTATACAACCTACGGTAGCCCTCCAGGCTAGACGCCCCCAACGTAGCATCCTTGTTATAGGGACTCGACTTTCTGGAAACTTTATACATCCCAAAGCGTAGACAGCAGCTTGCTGAGCTTGTCCTAAACCCTAAACCCTCAAACCTAAACCCTAAGCCCTAGACCCTAAACCCTAAACCTTAAACCCCAAACCAAGGTTCTGGCACTCAGACTATGCACCCTTCCCGATGGTGCAGTATGATTTTGATAGTCCCGAAGTGTGCCTCTCTCTGCAGGATGATGGGGTTTGGAGATTTAGGATTTAGGGTTTTAAGGGCATTTAGGGTTTAGGGCACGTAGGGTCTGTGGGTTTAGGGTTTAAGGTTTAGGATCTAGGAGTTAGGGTTTAGGGTTTAGGGTTTCAAGGGGAGAATCTGCTCGTGAGTTTGCAACCTCAAGGCCTAAACATCCACTGTTTAACAGGTTTCAAGTGTCTTCACTTCGAAGAGTCTAGTGCAAGAACTTGATTTCCGGTTGCCTTCTGGTTCATCTTCGAGGATGAAAGTCCTCTTCCCGTGCAGCCCTTCCCGGTCGGAACCCTAAAGCTTATACCTTGAGCCCTAAAACCTAAACCCTAAACCCTAAAACCCTAAAACCTAAAACCTAAACCCTAAAACCTAAACCCTAAAACCTAAACCCTAAAACCCACAACCGAAACCCTAAAGCCTAAACCTTGAACCCTAAAGCCTAAACCTTTAAAACCTAAATCCTAAACCCTAAACCTTAAACCCTGAACCCCAAACGCTAAGCCCTCAACCTGAGCTCTACGTAGACCTTCCAAATAGCCAGGAAGATAAGAAAGATAATCTTACTGGTTCTTAGTAGGGAGTTAGGGGAGGGAATATGGTATATAGGGATTATGTTGGGATTTCATTCCCTTATTCCCTACTGGTTCTTAGTAGGGAGTAAGGGAATATGGTATATAGGGATTATGTTGGGATTTCATTCCCTTACTCCCTGCTAAGAACCAGCAAGTAGTGGCCCCTAACCCCACCTCAACATGATGGGTGTCTGCATAGCTGGGATGCACAGGTACTATGGAGCAGTAAGGAACGCTAATAAGCCCTAAACACTGAACCCTAAACCCCACCCAAAACCCAACACCTAAACCTCAAAACCCTACATCCTAAACCCTAAGCCCAAGTCTAACCTGGGAGCCTCAATGTCATAACAATTCGCGGTGTGAAGGTGCAGAAAAGGATTTGGAAGACTGCCATTTAGGGTTCAGGGTTTAGGATCCAGGGCTCAGGATCGAGGGTTTAATAGGGGCTACTAAAGGGATCCGTTCCTCCAGTCTTCGAAAACCAGTGAGTTTAGAGGATTCACGGCTCCCTAGCGATTTCAGACATGGCCAGTCCGGTGTCATCGGAAGCCTAACTAGGGTAGGCTTGAGGGTTCAGAACTGGGCTGAGTGCCCTCCCTGAAGCTAACACTATTGAAGCCCAAAAGAGGCTCGGAAAGACCAGAGTTCTTGTAAACGGTGCTTGTATGGGACAGTTGAGTTTTCTTTTTGGAGAGTCTTCCCGGCACACAACAACAGATGCTGCTAGCTTTAACTTTCAATTTATACAGGCAGATTGCCGCTTTATTAAGCAGAGACCATGGATGAGACAACCCGCTGCAGCTCCCGCGCACATAAGCCATGAACCCCATGCTCAACAGTGCTTACTGCGAAAGCCTTGCCGTGTGGGGTAGTGGGTGCAGCGCAGACGCCCTCCAGGAATGGACGTAATGCAATTGAAGACACAGACACATTTCTTGATGAAAAATTGTGCCCAGGTGCAGATCATGTAAAAGTAATCCTACGCAAAACGACCGAAGCGGGCAAACATGATTCCTGAACGCCCGAATAAACTTATTAAGGTTTGCATCGCAGAGTGAGGTGGTTTAGGGGCTTTGAGTTTAGGGTATAGGGCTTGATGATGATTCCTGGCAGTAATTTCTATCTATGGAGGACTGCAGTTACAGTACCTCGCAAATCCACTAGAAGGATCCTTTTCGCCCCAACCCCCCCCCCCCGCTTAGATCCCTATGACATCCTATGTACCATAGGTTACCATAGTCCAAATCCCTTAAAGGGGGTTATATAGGGGATTATATATAGGGGTTTTTGAGGGGGAGACTAGGAGTTTAGAGGATAGCTGATTCTTTGACAAAAATAGCGTGCTGATGTGGGGGGTTGGGGTTACCCATGTCTTCAGGAACCTTATGGGCTGAACCCTAGACCCTAAACCCATAAACCTTGAACCCTAAACCCCCAAACCCCAAACCCCAAACCCTAAACCGTGTGGTAAAAAAAAAACCCATAAACCCTGAACCCTAAACCCATAAACCCTGATCGCCCAAATGGGCCCCCAGATGCCCCGAGTCTGATACAAAGCCAATCCTAATGGGGTTGATATAGGGGTTATATAGGGATGTAGTATAGGGATTGTGTAGGGATGATGGAACAGAACATGGAAACTTCTATTAAGGGTTTAGGGTTTAGGGTGTGTGGCTTTCATCGATACTAAACCCTTAACCCCATTCTTGACGTTTTTTAAACTTGAAAACTTAAACTCCAAGATCAAAGCCCTAAGCCCCAAGCCCCAAATCCCCAAACCAAACCTCCGGCCGTAAACCCTTACCCTCGTAAAACCTAAGCCCAAAACTCCGACCCTACAGCCCTGAATCGTGTGCATCCTTTTACCCTGAACCAAAAACTTAAAGCGTGCTGCAATCCATTTCCTTTTCCATTATCCCTATATAACCCCTATAATCCCTATAGTTTCCATGTCCTTTTCCATTATCCCTGTATAACCCCTAGAATCCCTATAGTTTCCATTTTCTTTTCCATTATCCCAATAAGGTTGGACGACCAGTTGCACCCCAAGATACAGATGAGCGCCATTCCGGAGTCGTCAGGCGAGGGCTTTAGGGTTTAGGATTTAGGGCTTTAGGGTTTAGGATTTAGGGCTTTAGGGCTTTAGGGTTTAGGGCTTTAGGGCTTTAGAGCTTTAGGGTTTAGGGTTTAGGGCTTTTGGGTTTAGG
>CAJNIZ010005878.1:0-12941 GCA_905231905.1 Symbiodinium pilosum | reverse complement strand
AACCCAAAACCGTAAACCCTAAACACTGAACCCTAAACCCTAAACCCTAAACCCTGAACCCTAAACCCTAAACCCTAAACTTTAAACGCAAAAAATCCCAACGCCTCATCCCCAGGTCCAACCTTAGGCAGGAAAGAGCTTGAGTTTTAAGACCCGAAAAGTGTACAGGTTTAGGGTTCACCCTAAGGCTCTAGGGACTCATAATATAAGGAATTTGGGCCCAAAGACCATAGTATACAAGGTTTTTTGGCTATTTTGCGCCTTAGGGTTAGGGTTTAGGGTTTAAATCCTTATATGAAAACTGAAAGCCGGGTTCGGGGTCTAGGGTTTAGGGATGGGGTGTTAAGGTTTAGGGCTGTGGGCTTAGGGACTGAAAATCTTTTGAGCCCTTGAAAGGCGTAGGGTTTAGGGATGGGTGTTGAGGTTTTGGGTTTAGGGCTTATAGGGACTCTTAATGTTTTGAGCCCTGAAACTGTGTCCTCTGAAACTAAGAGCCCTCTGAACCGTAACGCCTTGTAAGCCCAAAACCCCTCTCGACCTTAGAAACCCTAGACCCAAAACCCTAAACCCAGTGACGACCGGCTGTTTGAAGCACTATAGCATAGTTTTATATAATCTAACCATAACATTAGGTTTAAGGTTTGACGTTTCCCAAGATATCCTCACCATTAAGCAAACTCCGAACCCTCCCAAACACCCCCAAACACCGAACTCCAAGCCCCAAATCCCAAAATCCTAAACCCGGAAGCCCTCCAAGCCCTCATTCCTCCCGAAGAAACAAACAAAAGTCGCAAAACCCTGAGCGCTAAACCCCCACCCCCGCCGCCCAAATCCAAAGCTTCCAAACCCTAAACCCTAAACCCTAGACCCTAAACCCCAAACTCTAAACCCTAAACCCCTAAACCCTAAACCCTAAACCCTAAACCCTCCTGAACCACAGCCTCCATGGAATCAGGGCCGGTGAGAGTGAGCGGTGCACCGCACCGGGGACAATCAGCCGCGCATGCAGCTCTAAGGCTTTGCAGGCCTAGGGGTGGTAGAGAGGGTTTAGAGTTTAGGGTTTAGAGTTGAGGGTTTAGGGTTTAGAGTTTAGGGTTTAGAGTTTAAGGTTTAGGGGTTATAGGGCTTAGAGTTTAGGTTTAGGGGTTTCATGGGGCTTTAGAACGCTTTGGAGGGGATATGAAGTCTTTTTGGTGTATAGGCAGATATAGGGGAATGGAAAAAAGTCATGCAATGGAAGCTACTACAATACTTAAAGTGACGGGTGCTCAGTGATTTTGGGATCAGGGGCTCAGGCTTAGGGGTTTAGGGTTTTTTTTTGTTGCAGGGCTTTAAATTTTAGGGTTTAGGTTGGGGCTTGAGCCTGGAAATTAGTTAAGGATTTAGGGCTTGGGGTGTAGGGTCTGGGGTAATGTTGACAGTACTGGACCACAGGACGGTCTCGCCTTTTTTTTACGAACCTATGAGGTGGTACCCATACAAATTACATAAGGCCTGCTTGGAGGTTCATTGTACTTATAACCTACTTAGTAATTGTAGTTATGACCNNTGGTTATGGGATTTATAATTGGGTTATAACTACAGTTACTAAGTAGGTTATAAGTACAATGAACCTCCAAGTACACGACGCTTATATGGGGTGCCTTGACGTTGTGCGGAGCCGTTGTATGGACACGGTCAGCGTTGCGTTGAATAAGCTAGGATTAAGGTATCCACTTTGGATACAGGGTAATTCACGTACGTCTAAACTCCTTAAACGCAATCCGGAAATTTCACGACCCCTTTGACAAATCTCCACTTCAGTATGGCCCTACCTTATGCCCTGAACCCTAAACCCTACACTACCTATCTGTATGTACCCTACGCAAAAGGGACCACGAGTTGGAGAATCCTGGGACCCGAACCATGAGTCCCAAAAACAAACACCCAAGGCCCTAAACCCTAAACCCTAAACCCTAAACCCTAAATCCTAAACCGCATGCTCTTCGGGCTACCAATGAACCCTTAGTCCTCCATGAATGAATCAGGCCACATGCTCTACACCCTAAACCCTAAATCCTATACCGTAAACCCTAAATCATCCCAAAACTCAAGCCCTAAACCCTAAATCCTAAAACTGAAATTTGAAAATAATCCTAAACCCTGAAACCTTAACCCTTATGGCCCCAATCTCCATCCTGAAAAGGTCCCACCTCCGTCACCGTTGCGCTTGCATCCACGAAGCCACAGCTGCACGCGATGTGGGAGCATACCTCCAGCTATAGTCCCCCTTAAGTAAATAGAATATGGGGTTTGGAGTCTAGGGTTTAGGGTATAGCCCCCCTTAAGTAGATAGAATCTGGGGTATATGGGGATCTTACTATAATATATCCAGAGCCATATTCTATCTACTTAAGGGGACTGTAGGAGCTCCTAACAGTTTTCGCTTTAGGTTACGATTTAAGTTTCGGAGTTTGGGATTTGGGGCTGGGTAGGTCAACTCACTGTAGGGCACTTATAACTTACATAAAGCCTTAAGCAAGTGTGAACCCAAGGCTTCAAAAACTGAAGCCTCATCCTACAAGGAATGCCAAAATTGCCTAGACCCTAGACCCTAAACACTAAGCCCGGCTTACACTACACCCCGAACTTGTTGATACCTAAACCCTATGTAAAACCTCCTCAACCCTCTAAGCCTTAAACCCAACATTAAGTCAGCCCATTGACCAAAACTCAACACTAAGGCTGAATGCCTCAACCTTCCCATATCTTCGTGAAACCCACACAGTTTAGGGTTTAGATCTCTCAAAATTGTTCTACCCTCCCCAAACTCACATGGTAGCTCAACTGCGTTATCACAGGACACTGGTCTATGCTTGGTGTTTTTAACTTTAATGTTGTTTGGGGAGGTCAAGTGTAGGGGTTTAATGTTAGGCTCCAGTGTCTGTGTAGCCTACTACTTTCACTACTCGTGTCCTGGGCCCTGAAATCCAAGCTGACCAAAACACTGAGCTATTGTTGCCGAAGTGAGAGGTTTAGCTACGCTGTGCTCTTGTTCACTAATTTGTAAGGCCATTCCAATCCACAAGTCCCATAGACAAATCCGCAACAACCTAAACCCGACCGATACACGCAACGAACTTTCTAGTCCGGAAGTCAACCCTAAGAAACCTCAGAGGTAGCTGAATCTAACACCCTTTCATTCACCGGCTGCCCCCTTAGGACACCAACACGTATGCTCAAGCTAAACCCCACACCTAAACCAGAAAGCCTGCTTGAACGCCAGAAAAACCCGCTTCAGACCCTTGATACGGGTTTAGGGTTTATTCTGTAAGGTTTGAGGCTTAAGGTTTAGGGTCTACCTTGAAACTCAACGCCTTAGACTCCGACCCAAGAAAAAACGCCTAGCGTGGAAGCCTTGAATCCTAAGCCCCAGACTCCTACTGTTGATACTAAAAATCCTGCATGACCTTAATATACAGTGGTACCATAATTCCCATGTACTAACTACTTAGGGTCATGCAGACCGTGGCTGGGTGGCATCTGCCAAAACCTTAAACAGTACACCTTCTACTGGGTGGGTGTTGAGGAGCTTACTAGAAGTTACCCAGAGTATGAGTATATGGTAGTTTCCCTAAATTACTGTTCCCAAAATGGGGAAATCTATATAGGGCCCCGTATTATAATGGGAACCCAAATATAGGACCCCGTATTATAGGTAATTTAGACCAATACCCATATAGTAGATAGTAGGCTTTCCTTGTTATAGTACTTTAAACAGGTTTAACAGAAGCCCAGCTTGTACCCCTGCAAGTACATTGCTTTTGGGATTTGATGGCTGTAAGATTTCGCAACCCACAAAGGCCCCTTCATGCAAGTACGAACCCGGCGTGTCCCAACGACCTCCCGGATGACTTCCCTGTCCTGGGCCAAGTAGAGGGATGTAGAGCTTTTAGTTCTAGAACTTAGGGCTTAGGGCCCTGAACTTACACCCTAAACCCTAAAATTCTAAACCCTAAGCCCTAAATCCTAAAGCCCTAAACCTTAAATCCTAAACCCTAAACCGCGTTTTGGGAATTGTGTCTCACGTTTGAGAGCCTGCGCTTAGGTTTGGGTATAAATGCATTCTGTCTGGATGGCAATGAACGAAACATGAGCAACCTCTGTTCCCCTAAGGCTCCAATTAGGGTTTTTAGGGTTTAGGGTGTAGGGTTGAGTGCAATTACCATATACCTTCCCGAAACCTGCACTACAACTCTACAACTCCTAACATTCGACCCAAGTGCTCAAATCTTGGGTGGGGAACATGTGGATTTGCAAGGAAACAAAATGAGCAGAATGTTTTCCATTTGGGCTGGTATCCTCAGCATGCAGGCACTGGGCAGTGTCAAAGGAGAAGTTGTTGATCTTCTTCTCCTTTCGTGAGCGTGGCCCTTCAGATCTAGGGTCTAGGGCTTTGGGTTTAGGGTTGGGGGTGTAGGCTTGGGGGTTACCCTTCACCCCAAACCCTAAGGGTTGGGGGTTTTGGGTGCAAGGCTTAGCGCTTCGGGATTCAGTAAGGGGTAAGGGTTAAGGATAGGTGTCAAGGGTTTGGGCCTCAGTTTTGAGGCTTTGAGGGCTGGTTTACATTTCGGTCCAGAAGTACGTTGAGTGGAATTCTGAAGTGACAGGGTTTCGGGTTGAAGAATCCTAAGCCCACAACCACAACCCCACAACCCCAAGCCCTAAACCGCAGATCCCTCTAAGGAATGTTGGGCCCGCAGTTGATCTTCACTTCAAGGCACATATCAAGCTAAACTCAAAACTAGCATGCTTAATGAGAGGAGTCGGGTTTAGGATTAGGGTTTAGGGGTTAGGGTTTACCTGGACCCCAAAAGTATGTAGAATAATGGCCTTTTGGGCTATTATTTAGGGTTTTAGGCCATGATTTTACCTACTTTTGGGGTTTAGGTAGGGCTCAGGGCCCAACCGCGACCGCTGTAACAAAAACCCTGTAAGAGCAAGGTAACACACATGGGTGTCTGAATTGGAGGTTCTTGTAACCAAGCTCCTAAAGTCGCGTGTCCAAAAAACAGATTCTTGTGGTCCAAGCTTGAACTGTAGTACAGGACTTGAGGAAGTGTACGATTATTGGGGGCTTGGACCATCCTCCTCACTGCGGTACCATGCCCTAAACCCAAAATAGCCGAACGCAAACTACCGAAACTGAAACCCACAAAAAAGGCCGACCCCAGGCAACCCTAAACCGGGTTTAGGGCTTGGGATTATTCCCCTGAACAGCTTGAACGCGAGAGCTCCAGAAGCACGAAGACCTTTCCCCAGATTCGAAGGACGGTTGTTACGCCAAACGCTGCCGCAATCCCCAAGACCGGGACATCTGCACAGTTTTTTGGGTTTAGGGTTTGGGTGTAGGGTTCAGGGCTGCAGGGCTTCAAATCTTAGGGGTGTAGGGTTTCGGGGTTTGGGGCTTGCACAGGTTAGTTAGGGGGCTTGGGGCGAGGGGTTAAGGGGGTTTCAGGCGTTTGGGTCTTAGGAGTTTGGGGTTGGAGGGTGCAGAATTTAGGGTTTCAGGGCAAGCTTCAGAGAAGGGTGGCTTACACTGTATGCAGTGCCCCTCATGGGTACGTTCAGTGTAGGGAATATACAATTACAAAACCCTGTCCCCACAAATTCCTCAGGGTGCAAGTACACATTAATGACCCTAACACCCTTGCTACAGTTCCTTTTACCCACATCTGACGTACTCAGTCACATGGGCATGGACCCTTAGGTATAGTTCCCCTTTAAGTAGATAGAATGGGGTATATGGGGAGCTTATCATAATATACTCAAAGCCAGATTCTATCTACTTAAGGGGGGCTGTACCCTAAACCCTATTCTATCTATTTAAGGGGAACTGTACGGGTAGGGTCTACAGTGTGTAGGGTTGAGGGCTGAGTTGTCCGAAAGCCTTCCGGCTCGGAGTTTAGGCTTTCATGACAGAAGTTGTGCGACTTCCTCATTGTAAGGTTTAGGGTTTAGGGTTTATAAGGTGGCAACGCATTGACAATCACAAAACCCTTTTGGTCATATTGGGATGATGGAAAGGAAAATGGAAACTACAGGGATTATATAGGGTTTATATGGGGTTGTAGGGTATAGATTGGGGTTATACTTGGATAATGGAAGCTACTATTTAGGGTTTAGGGTTTAGGGGATAGGGTTTTGTAAGCCTTTTAAACTCATGCGCAAGACAACCCTCATGTCTAGGAGAAGGTTCCAATTTCGCTCGCGTGCGGGTGACTTGAATCTGGCAAGCGGGTCTTTCCTGGCAAGCCACTTGCCCTAAGGGTCTAAGTATACTCAGAAATCGTAAGCCTACCCCGAACCTGTACTACAATGCCGAGTACCAAAATCCCAAGTACACCGACAAATTATATACATTAGGAGGACCCCCCACCCCGTAATAGTGGTATAATAAGAAGATGAGAGGACCCTAATATAATCCCTATTATCCCCTATAGTCACTATTACTGGGTGGGGGGTCCACCTAATCTATACATGGATCCTTAGAGTTGAAACCTAGGTTGACAATAGCAACCACGGAGTATGGACAGTTTGGGTGTCCAGCAAGGCTTGAAAGCCATGTAGGATTGAGACTTTAGGGTTTATAGGGTTCAGGGTTTAGTGTTCAGGGTTTATAAGGTTCAGGGTTTAGGGGGGGGTCCAGCCCCTATGCCAAGAATCAGAAAGAGTTGAATCTCATGAGCGGAAAACAGCTAGGATAGCATGCAGAGCGACAACCCCAGAAGCTAATTGCTTGAGTACGTGCCTGAACCCCAAAACTTTTGGGCTATGTTGGGCTATGTTTAGGGGTTTTGGGCCATTTTGTTTACCTACTGTTGGGGTTCAGGTACTCCCTTCTTCTGCGCAAACATCGATATTTGGCCATACTTGCGTTGTCTGCACCTGGACCTGAAGCTTAAGTAAAAGCGCAGCCGAAACCTGGTCAAAAACAGACAAACAACAAGCATTCAACATTCTTTTCGGGGTCAGGTGGGCCCTAAAGCCCTCAACCTAAAGCCCTGTAGCACGCCGGACCCAACAAGCAACTGTATATACAAAATCCCTTCTCTTTAATGGTTTAGGACTTTGGGTTCTTACCACGACCCCCGAGCCCCAAATCCTCAACTACCCTGAATCCTTCTGGCCAGCACGAAACCTGAAGCTCAACTCCCCCGCCCTCACCTACAACTTCGCTAGGGTTCAGGGTTCAGAAGCCCTAAACCCTAAACAGAGGGTTGCGGTTTAGGGTTTGGGAGCCTAAGCCGCACTAATATAGGTCCAAGTACTCAATAGCCATACAAAACTGTACGATCATTCCCACTACTCATATGAGGGTTTCCCAAAATTCGGGGCACCTTTCTGGGGGTCCATACGAGAAGAACCATGAAAGTTTGGGGTCTATATTGGGGCCCCTCCATTTTGGGAATCTAGCACATCCAGAGTATGCAATGACTGGCTACTGGACGCGTACGGCAACCCTACAAGTAAAACCCAAACCCCCAAACTCATAGCCCACCAAATTTAGTCACACCAGAACCTTGTCGCTTCACGTGATCGTACACAGTGCCGCCTGTTGCAGGGTCCATTCCTACTGAAAAGCCTATCCTACTTGAGGTCCACCTAAGTACCCAGCCATCATTGCCCCCAATAACTCTACAATTGCTTTTTCCTAAGCCGAAAGTACATAACCAATTTTATACACCTGGACCCGCTAAACTCTGTATGATCAAACGTGCCGATAGCTTTTAAGGCGCAGGGCTCTGTCACGGCAGTTCGGCTACCCCAGCCACGCTCCAGTATGAAAGGCAGGAACAGACATTTGGCTGGCTTGGAAAGTATGGCTCCGCCTGAAAAGATGCGAATTAAGAGTTCTAATCTCAACTCCTTCCAGGCAGTATATATCGGGGAGTAGTGTAGGGGTTACTACAGGGGATTTGATTCTAGTTCATATACAAAATACTGATGCTTACCATACTATGGAAGCTTGAGGTTGAAATCTCTCTTTCTACTATGTAGACATTCATGGGATCCTTTGAGGGCACTCATTGAGCCCAAACCTCTCCTTGAGTTTATACATCTTCTATGTAGCCCCAGGATTTCCACTATGTTACAAAAAAAGCTCATAGGGACCTTTAGGCTATTCAATATAAATGCTGAGTAAGGAACCCATATATAGATATCGTATAGTTGATACCCCTAGAAACCCGATTTTTATCTCATATGAATGCTTAGGGTCCCTTTGAGTGACCCTAGAAAAAAACCGTGTAACACTATAGATGTTTGGGCTTCTCCGGTTGAGTGTTCCCCTACTCCTTCAAATGTGCTTCTGAAGCACAACGCCTTGAAGTTAGGCGGTTTCGGCTCACTTGCTTTGAATCAAAACCCCAAACCCTAAAGCCTATAGGGTTTCAAGTCCAGGTTGACACCAAGCTTCCTGCTGAAACGCGGGGCCCCTTGTTCCGTCATAGCAGGGGCATGCTCTGGGCTGGGGGGGGGGGGGCTTTCTTCGGGCTTAGGATTTAGTTTTGGGGTTTAGGATTTAGAGCGTAAGATCAAATAGGAACCAGACTAGTTTCTGCCGGTGGGTGGATGTGCGCTCACCCCACCCTTCCTGTTTGCATACCTGCTGAATCTTTAACCACCCAAAAAAACCAACTCCAAAAAAACGAGTTCTCCCCTATTCTAGATGGGTACTATCTTGGAAATGTCAATGGTTTGAGGGTGGTAGGTTTGCTACTTAGGATTTAGGATTAGGCAAGGGGAACTACCTTGGAAGCACCTGTAAAGCTTTCCATCATCTTGGTGAAGACGAGTATGCCACTCAAGCACGTCGCCTCGGCGGCTCTGGGATTGGCTTTCGGGACAGGCGTGTGGTTTTAAGGGCTTATGGGGATTCAAGGGGTTTGGGAAGCGAATGGGGGTTTAGGGTTTAGGGTATCTTTATCATGTTTAGGGTTGAGAGCGCGAGCCTGCATAGTTTAAGGCAGCTGCAAGAAGCTAGTTTCCAAAAGGAAGCCTTGCATCAGTGTCATGTACCCCGGGCATCATGCCCCATACCCCTATCTAGCCCTCAAAACATACTTACTGGAGGTTAGTAGGGAATAAAGGAGAATAATACCTACATAATCAACATAGAGTATCGTCCCCTATTCTACTAACCCCCAGTAAGCATAAGGGCTCCCCCATCGATTTTGTTTTACTCAGGTCATGACAGGGCACAGATCGAGGTTCGACCTTGGGTTTAGGTTTTAGGGTTTAGGGTTTAGATGTGGAAGCAGTGGCTTCACAGCATGCGTAGTCGCTTCGAGGATCCTTCGAACCCCAATCCAGTGTTGCATCTTGAGGGGTTAGGAGTTGGGGTCTATTATTTAGATTTTAGGGTTTATGAATTAGTGTTTGAGGTTGCCCCTCCACCTTGGATCCCGTAACTGCTCAGAAAACTTTGCGGCTTACAAAGATGTTTCCCGTGGCCTTTTTTAAGTGACACCCTATAAACCCTAAACCCTAATCCCTAAACACTGTAAGGAGCCTGGCATAGCAGGGATCATAAGGGTCGCAAAACACGTGATAGCCGCCAGTGTGCAGCATGCTGATATCCCTGCTGTTGCGGATAGGATCCCTGTTGATACTTTGACGGCCCACAAAAAATAGTGTGAGTAGACCCCCTAACAAAACCGTATAGGAGAACTTATGAACCCTAAACCCTAAACCCTAAATCATCCCTAGCCCTAAACCCTAAATATTTTCAACAACAGTGACAGGCTTTAGAACGGCACCAGGCTTTGATGGCCAGATATGTAACCTTCCTGTTGTAGACGGTCATCAACATGAATAGTGGCATCACACGAAATATTACCCCATGGGCTCAACAGTTGATCTAAAAAGACCTTCATGAAGTGCAATTAATACCTTCTACCTCGGCAGATGACTGAACTCCCTGAAAGTAAAAACTGTTTTCGGCCCTAAACCCTAAACCCTAAACCCCAAACCCTAGGGCAACTACTACCCTGCTATTACCCGTGTTTTCCGAAGTCTCAATTCTAGGTTCTCTGCCTCCCCTAAACCCTAAGGCTCAAAATAGCCCAATGTAGGTCATATTTATAGACTTTGGGGCCCAATGTAGGTACTATTTATAGACATGGAGCCCTAGGGTAAACCCTATACAGTGAAAGGTTTAGGGTTTAAGGAGGTTTAGGGTTTAAGGAGGTTTAGAGTTTAAGGCTCCGGGTTTAAGGAGGTTTAGGGTTTAGGGGGGTTTAGGGTTTAAGGGGGTTTAGGGTTTAGGGTCTAAGGTTTAGAGTTTAAGGAGGTTTAGGGTTTAAGGAGGTTTAGGGTTTAAGGAGGTTTAGGGTTTAGGGTTTAGGATTTAGGGTTTAAACCCTGAGGGGTTCAGGCTGACTGAGCAGTTTTCAACCCAGAAACTTGAACCTGAAGCCCTAATCTAAACTTAGGCAAATTCAAGCAAGACTTATGCAAGGCTCATGTGGGCTATGTAAGGAATTTCTTTAGACACACCCTGGACACCAAAGCATGTGACCTTAAAAGTCCCTCCATCAAATCTAACCACTCTTTTAGCTTCAAGGTTTAGGGCTTAGGATTCAGCGTAAACCTTGCCCAGTTGCAATAGATGACAAGTGCAAGGGCTGCACGATCAATGGTGCTCTGGGCTTGAGCGCCAGGTACCTGGGTCTAGGATGGGTTTATAGAGTTCTGGGGTTAAGGTACATCGGATTGGCCCTAACCCTAAACCCTGAAGCCTAAACCCTATAACTTCGGTGCATAAAGTTTAGGGCTTAAGGTTTTGTAAGGATCTCCGGCTCCCCACGGATTCAAACACTCCCTCCTTGGGGATTCCATTGGGAACTGATAGAGTTTAGGGTTTAGACCCCTACATGAACATGCTTGATCCTAAATATGAACAAGTACTTCTACCCAATACTGACCCAAAGAATAATGTAAATGCTGAGCCCCTAAACCCTAGACCCAAAAGGAAGCATGTTTAGTTCAGGGGAACTTTAGCTGGGGAGTTACCAGGGCGCTACCCTGACATGAGGCTTATATAAGGGTTATGTGGGGACACTAGGGCCATATAAAATGCCTATGTAAGGCTTATATGGTGGAAGCCACCTACCTGGAACTTCCTTGAACAAACGCATTAAGGGGCGTCCTGGTCCTCTTGGGGCTTGTGGTCATAGTAACTTCGGATGTGATTCGCTTCCTAAACTCTACGTATGACCTGTGGGCGGAAGGCATCTTGTGAAGAAGCTGGCGGTATATACGCGGCTTTAAAGGGAGTCCACTCAGAAGTAAACATCGGCGCTATCACCCAGACTTTTTCTGCAGGCGTTCTAGACAGGAGCCTGTATGATCGAAATCTCAAGGACATATAAAATAAATTGGCTATAAACTCCTAGTATCGCCCTTAATCACCCCTATAGTAGTTCCTTGTATAATCCCCTATATAACCCCCCTTTAAGGAGTTTAGACTATGGCTCATATTAGGAAGCCACGTCATTTGAGGACGGTAGGGCTATCTAGGTGGACTCTAACTTGCGCTCGCCACGTTTTTGCCAATATCACTGAAGTTCCCCCAACAATGCCTCTACCAGTATGGCTGCACCTAAGCCCCGAGCCCGAAATCCTGAACTTTAAACCCCAAAACCTACACCCTAACTCCCTAAACCTAAAACCCTAAATCCTAAACCCTAAACCCTAAGCCCAGCTTCTTGAAAAGCAGCTGTCAAACCAAGGTACCAGGGTTTCCGCAAAGACAAACTTCAAAGACCCAAATAAATGTGGCTGTGATAAACCCTGGGGCTTCCCCACAATTAGGGTATTCAGGCCCCGCAGATGTAGGGCTGTGGTATGCCCTTGTACAGACTGGTTTAGGGTTTAGGGGCTTGACATTCCCTTGTATTGCTTGTAGAACCATAGCATACCAACATCCAATTCCTCTGATATCCTTTGATTCTGTTTATAAGTTCATAGCACAACATACCCACGACGCTTTTCCAACTGCCTGGGCACCATTCATTCTACCTTTAAATATCATGTAAGGGTTGAGGTTTTAGTCGTCCATGGGCCCCCTCGCTATGACACCCACCCTAAACCCTAAACCCTAAACCGCAACACGCCCTTTATCTCTGGTGTCCCCTGACTGCGGGGATGCACCAGAGTTTAGGGTTTATAGGGGTCTAGCCCTTTAGGGGTTTAGGGCTGAAGGTCGGTTTAGGGTATAGGGTTCCCTAAGTATGGGGAGGCCCCATGGTATAGTCCCCCTTAAGTAGATAGAATATGGGGTATATGGGGATCTTACTACAAGATAGCCGAAGCCATATGCTCTATCTACTTAAAGGGGACTAGAAGCCCATGACAGATTGGCGTTGCAGTTCTTGCTTTACGGATTGAAGGATTCGGGTTGCTCGTTACCATGGACGAACCCCAAATCCCAAAAACCCTAGACCCCCAAACCTAAAACTGTAAGAAGCTTTCCATGAAAGTAGGTTCCAGGAACGCAGTAAGCTCAAAGACTGTCCAGATCTTCTCCTGAGCATCATTTGGAATTTGGAGGATTCAGGTGGTTTAGGGTACTTAGGGCCTAGGGATAAGCTCATTCCAAACGGTTGTTATGTATCTATCCATCACATGCTAATAACCCTAAGCCCCGAAACCCTAAACCTATGGATACCCTGCCGTTACTTGTATGGATAGATGCTTAGCATGCTCCGGGATTAGGGCTTCATACCACAAGTTGAAAAGGGAAAGAGACAGGAAATGAATCCTTCTACCATTGAGCTTGTCCTAAGCGACCTCACCCTACATGCTGGTTTATATAGGGAACAGTACCCCAACAAAGGCCTTAACTCGGGAATTGAAATTATTCCATAACCCCAGTATATACCCTATAGAACCCATTA
>CAJNIZ010005877.1:0-15447 GCA_905231905.1 Symbiodinium pilosum | reverse complement strand
TAGGGTTTAGGGTGTTATATGAGCTATAGTCTAAACTCCCAGTATCCCCCATAATAAGCCCTATAGCAGTCCCCTATATAATCCACTATATAATCCCCTTTAAGGAGTTTAGACTTTTGCTCATATGGGAGTTTCCCAAAGTTAGGGGTACCTCGTCTAAGGTCTCTATAAGAGGGACTGTAGTCGTGTGGGGTCTATATTGGGGTTCCTCTTATCTAGTGAAACAACCATATGCTTTATACCCCAAGAATCTTAGTACATTACCCTGAATACAAAACCCTCGTACATAAGGGTCCCTGTGGGTGTCCATCCACGGTAGCTTAATAAGAGCCAATTTGCAAGTGGCAGGGTGCGAGACAGCAAGGCCTTGTAGCTTACGAGACTTGGTCGCAGCTTGAGGCTTAAGATTTGACTGCGCTTTGGCGTGGTCAACCTCGCCCAAAATTGCAGGGTTGCAGTTTGGGTTTCCGGCTTTTATGAGTTATCAAAGGTCTTCAGCAGCGCGATTCAAAGACAGAATCACCTACAAACCATCAACATCACGAGCCTGTTGTCTGAGCCAAGGGGAACTTGGTAAATCTGAGGTATCACATGTTATGGAATCTGCTAGCATTGGACACCCCAGGTGCATACTCGATATATTTAGGCGCTAGATTATGGCCATGTCTGCACTTTCATCCGCCCTCTGTGGAAGGGGAAATCCGAAACACCAAACCAATCCAAGCGGCGGCCACGCAGCTGCTCCTCCCAGGGCAAGAGCGCATTGTCCTCCTCTGAACCGGAACTGGAGTCGTCGCTTCCTAGAAGTACTGTTGATACAAAAAATCCTGCATGACCTTGATATACTATAGTACCATAATTCCCATTATATAGGATACTTGGGGTCATGCAGGATTTTTAGTATCCACCGTATCAAAAAGAAGGAGCATGCAGGGTTGAATATGTTGGACTTGAGGGATCACAACAAGGACAACAGCTGTAATGTGCTGGGCTTATAGGGTGGTACATGTAAGGCTTAGGGTTCAGGGTGTTGGGACGGCGGAATTCGTTCGAGGCTTTCTCGCGATGTTTTCCTAGCGTTGGATCTCCATGACAATCTGGTGCATCTTTCAAGTTCGCCTGCACATTGCTATGGCAGTGGCACCGAAAACGTGGGCCTTCTTCCATGCTCCTTGGTGATTCCAACGACAATGCAAGGTCAGGTTGTCCCAACGGCCTGGCCTCATGGGTAGTTCCCAAAACTAAGGTCCCATTTTCATACCCTTAAGTACTAGGTGCCGTGATATAAACTTTAACAGGCAGGGGCCCATAATTTTGAGAACAACCTTTATGCCACGCATAGTTACGCCAAGATGGCTTTCGCAACGCTTGAGCAGCCTGTGCTCCGGGCGATGCCACGGGAGTATATAGGGATATATAGGGTTCATATAGGGTTTATATAGCGTTAGATAGGGTTTCTATAGGGTTACATATAAGGTTTATATAGGGATTATAGAACGTTACATATGGTTTATGTAGGGTTTATATAGGGGTGTATTGGGAGTATATGTGTAGAGCCGCCAATATGTGTCGAGCCGCCAGAATATTTCCGATTGTTCCTTGATCTGCGCAGCGCCCCCGGCAAGAATTCAAGCTGACGATGGTAGGTATTGAGCCCATTTGGAAATCTTCACATAGTGTGTCCGACTTGCATCGCCAGGTACTTCCAATTCCTTTTCCTTTGGTCTCCTTTATCTACACCGGCAGTGGAAGCGGTGAAAAGTGTTTATGCATTGCAACCATCATGTAGATTCCGAAGTAATCCCTTTAATAACAAGGGTACCCTTTTTCCTAATGTTCAGCTCTAATAGGGAACCCACCCCCCAACAAGAAAGGGTGCAAAAATACTACCGGGGTACCTTGTAAGTTTGCACTCCTCAGCTACTCAGGGGTTTTGGGTTTTGGGTATTTGCGGTGAGCGTAAAAGGTGGTGAGCGTGAAAGGTTTAGGGTCTTGAGGGCTTAGGGCTTGCAATCACAGGGCCTTGTATTCCTGGAATATGTAGACCTTCCTGGATAAATACCGGAGAATACAGGTGCCTCTACTCTATCTATAATCATACATTTACCCTAGACTGTAAAACCTAAAACATGTGAGTGTATGTCTACATATACGTATGTATGTACGTATGTACTTATGTACGTATGTACGGACGTATGCACGTACGTTACGTTTGTATGTATGCATGCATACATGTATGTATGTATGTATGTATGTATGTGTGTATGTATGTATGTGTTCCCGACAAGTCTGTTGCTCATGCGGCGTCATGCCGTCAACTCCTGTAACCCGCGGGATTTTGCGGTTTGCGAGCACGGGGGTTATTCGGGTTTAGGCCTGGACAACCCCATGACACCCCGACCTTTACGTTGTAAACAGATGCTACAAACATTTGAACCGGGCTCTTTTTTTTCTGCGCCACAGCCTCGCACATCTGGGTGACTCCAAAAATTGAGGCACGACATTCTGAAACCTGAACCTTTTAAACCCCAAGCACCCTCCACCCTAAACCCTATTGCCGAATCCCTACCTAGACCTTGAAAACCCAAGGCCCAAATGCAATGAACAATCCAACAAGAAACTGCATTGGGGGAACCAGATGGACACTTTGTACCCCTAAGCCACATATCCCTATAGGGTTTAGGGCTTAGGGATGTGTGTCCACGCTATGCTCTGCTGTCCTGGCCCTCCCCAGGTATTATGGTCCCCATCTGGGATGAAACCATATCTATAAAACCAATGAACCACACGCCACAGGACCACAGTGGGGAGTACCTCAATAAACCCGAATAAAACATAATACAATCTTTATAAAGCTTCTAAAAACCATCCAGGAAACTCTGTATCCTTTTATGAGCCTCCTATATAAAAGCTCTGAACCCCTGCAAATCTTCTATGATCAGTTCTATAACACCTTTATGAACCCTCTAGAAACACTCTATCGCTATAAGCGCGGTATAAAACTCTATAGAACCTCCAGTTCCCTCAGACAACCTCTTGAACCTTTTTAGAACCTGCTATAGAACTTGTGAACCCACCGCAAACCTTGCGTGAAACCTCTAAAGACCCTTTAAAACCGCTATAAACCCTCATATTAGGTCAATCATGGTTGATTCTATTGACCTCTGGGGGGGAAGGGCGGGAACGACGTGAATGCTGACCCAAACACTGGGTTGCTGTTAAGGTTACTACATTGGGGAAACCCTACTATTTACTATATATACCCATTATGGTAACTTAATTTAAGTTCCTTACTTAACAGCAACCCATACATGCCCCACGTTGTCCTCCATCCCAAGCCCCCATAGGTTCCCCTAAACCCTACACTGAGCACCAAATCCCCTAAACCCCAAAACCCCTGAACCCTTAAAACCCTAAACCCTTAAACCCTAAACCACCATACCATGAACCCCCAACCCCCAAATCCCCAAATCCCCAAACCCCCAAGCCCTTAAACCCTAAACCCTAAACCAGCCAACGCAGATGAGGATCCCTGTCGAGCTTCTTCAAGCTCCTGGGTTGGTTTCAGTCAGGTTGGAATCATGGGCCCTAGGGTTTTTCTAGGGTTTAGGGCTGAGGGTTTCGGGTTTAGGGCGTAGGGTTTTACTTTTTAAACCTGGGGCGTAGGACCACTCATGGCTTGGGGTGTAGTGTGCAGGGTTTAAGGTTTATTGCTTAGGGTCTAGGGCTCATACAAATTGTATAGGCTACAGGTCCTCGGTATTGGGCGAGCTCTGGGCGGAAAATGCTTTGGCTCTTGCATCCCTTGATCTTGATCCTAGGCTCATGACATACCAATACCTGTTCGTTATCTACCAACCCATTCAAATCGTTCAAGGACGCAGTAAGTAGGAGCCCGAAGCCCTAATCTGAAGCCCCCGGAACACTCTAAACCCTAAACCCTAAACACTCTAAACCCTAAACTTTAAGCCCTGAACATCGAACACCCTTCAACTCCCTAGGCCAAGTAAACCCTAAATACCCTAAAACCGAAACATCCCAAACCCCAAACATTCAAAACCCTAAACATCCTAAACACCCCCAGCACTAAACATCCCAAACCCTGAACATCCTAATCCTAAACCCTAAACATCCTAAACCCTAAACATCCCAAACCCAAAACACACTGAATCATCAAAAACACCCTGAATCCCCTAAACCCAGCACCCTTACACCCTGATCATCCCAAACCCTAAACCCTAAACCTTAAACCCTAAACCCTAAACCCTAAACCTTAAACCCTAAACCCCTAAACCCTAAACCCTAAACACGAAACCCAGCACCTAAAGCAGCCAAACGGCAGCCCTGAGGGCAGCGATCTGTTCGTCCCGTAGCTTGGTGGACAGCTCAGGCGTGGGAGCCTGGATTTTTTATAGGGTTGAGGGTGTATAGAGAAAAGAGATGATGGAAAAGGTTTAGGGTTTAGGGATGAGGGTTTAGGGTGCAGGGTTCAGGGATGAGGGTTTTCTCGGAGGTCCGTTGCACTTATAACCTACTTAGTAATAGTAATTATATCCCATTATATCTAGGGGAACTGTTGGGACCTATAATTCGGTAGCAACTACAGTCATTAAGTAGGTTGTAAGTACAACGAACCTTCATATAGGGTTCAGGGATAAAGGTTTAGGGTGTAGGGTGTGGGGATGAAGGTTTAGGGATGAAGGTTTAGGGATGAAGGTTTAGGGTGTGGTTTAGGGGTGAGGGATTAGGGATGATGGTTTAGGGTTTAGGGGGAGGGTTTAGGGTTTAGGGATGACGAGGGTTGAGGGTTTAGGTTTGACCTAGACGTCCCAAATATCCACAGCAATGGCTGGGAGGTCCAAGTAGGGCTTTTTTTTACAACCCTTCGGACTTTTCGTCTGCCTGCCTCGGCAAAGGGTTCTTACCCGGGAAATTCAGAGATTTATGGTGACTGGTTTGACAGCATGTACAGCCGCAATCACATCCCTTGAAATCACATTCGCAAGTTGCAAAAGCGCCCTCACTCAACCCTATGCATAACAGTTGCTGCCCTCAGTTCTGCTTCTTCAAGCCATCTTGCCCTGCCCCTCGTCATACCCACCATGTTCTTGCCCTTCTTTGGATTCAACCAACTTTTTGCTACCCTCACCCTTCTGTTTCGCGACTTGTTGACGATCCCTTGTCGTGGTAGGAGACGTTCCAGTCGTAGCTGTCAACCCTCGACATTCCCTGTCTCTTTCATGTCGATCGCACGCAGCACTGGAGCAAGCAGACCCTGGCCCTTCTTCGGTACGAACATCCATCTGCACTGCTACCTCTAAGCAGTTCCCCGTGATGGTGGCGAAGCCTCCGGGTGGTATTGGTCCAGCCTTCGGTGCCTGGAGTGGCCTTCGCACGCCCAATTCTTGCCCAGGAAGAAGTTCCCCTTGACGGGGTGCGCAGCGGCCAGTTTGGCCAGCCCCACACTCAGCCAGCGCTGTGCCGCAGACACTTCGCCCAAGACAGGGGTTGTAACAGCCTCAGAGTTTCGGATTTGGGGTTGAGGCTGCAGGGGTAACTTGTCAGCTTTAAGGCTCAGCGTTTCAGCTTCAGGGTTTAGGGCTTCAGGGTTTAGGGTTTGGGGTTTAGGGCCTCAGGGTTTAGGGCTTCAAGGTTTTCAGGGTTCCGGGTTTGGGGCTTACTTGGAGGCTTGGGGTGACTTTTTAGTAAGCAGGTTGGCAACGGGTGTTCTGGCGGTTCCCAGTACAGAAATTATGGGGAAGTCAACCGAAAGTAGGGGTTGGGCGAAGGTTGTAGATATTGGGGATTACAGCTTCAGAATTTTCAAAACCCCTAAACCTTAAACGCTAAACCCTAAATGGTTCAGGGTTTGAGGCATCATGCTTGAGGTTGAGGGCGTAGGGTTTCCGGGCCTCTATTTTCAAACTCTCCCGGACTTTCAATGGGGCTTCCCAAAATCACGGATGCCTTCTTTGGGGTCCCTATAACAAACATTATGGTATTTTGGGGCCTAAACCGGGGTCCCCTTATTTTGGGAAACTAGCACGAGGTACTTAGAAGGAACCCGAAACCCTAAACCCTAAATCCTAAACCCCAAGCCCCAAACCCTAAACCCTGTCGCCAAACCCTAAGCTTTCTGTCTGCAAGCCAGGCCTGTAGCCAGCTCGTGCGCCATGCGGAGCGGCCAGGGCCTGAGGGTTTAGAGCTTGTAGAAGAGAACCGGAGAAGCAAATGCAAAGTCGAGTGGACCACAAAATCGCAGCTGGGTTAGCATAGGGGCTTTTCAGGGTAGATTTGATTAGACTGGGGTGTTGGAGTATGTTACCTTAAACCCTAGACCTTGAACCGCATGCTAGACTACGGCTACATCAGCATTGCAAGGAATCCTATCAGCAATTATTCAATTACGGTTTAAAGTCTTAGGGTTTCGGGTCTAGGGTTTAGGGTCTAGAGCTCAGGGTTTGGGGTTTGGGGCTCAGGAATGTGGATTGGGGGGCTGTTTGATGCGTTTATAAGGAGGAGGGCTGTAAATGCCAAGATCTTGGAAGATCCATGAGGTAGCCAATACCATAACAATACGAACTATAGTCTAAACTCCTGATACCCTCCTTAATATCCCTTATAGTACTCCCTCATATAACCCTCTATAAAACCCCATTTCAAAAGGTTGAACTACAGCTCATAGAAGGTACCTGGGACCATAATGCTGTTAATTACACAGGGCTCCTTAAACATGGTTTCGGGAATGGTTTTCCTTCATACCCAAAACCCCTAAAACCCAAACCTCTACGCCTGTACGCTTGTCACCCCTAGTAGTATTTGGGCCAGGCCCCCACCAATTAGCAGTATATGATAGGGGTCATATTAAGGGCTCTGTATAAATAATCATCCAACTGTTAATGAAGGCCAAAATATGATTTCCGTTTTCAGAGGGAAAGGCTCAATCCCCTGAACCCATAATCCGCTGCAGCCCCGGCCATGGGATGGTGCAGCCTCAGCCGGCGCTTGGGACCTGTCGGGTACAGGGGGATAAGTCTTAAGGTTTCGGTTTTTGAGGCAGGCTTTACGTTTTAGGGTATGGGGTTTACGGCTTAAGGCCCAACTTAAGGCTCAAGGTTTGACGTTTAGGATTGACATTCAGAGTTTTGAGTATTTTGCTGAAGTGTTTGGTGATGGCTTGACTTCGTGAGTCTACTTATGGCGGCGGGCTTGTAAGAGCAATTCTCAGGTGGGAAGTTACGGTATGTAAGACTTGTATCAGGCTTATTTGGGGGGACTAGGAAGTATATAACAAATATGTAGAGTTTATTTGAGAGCAAATGTCCACCTCAAATTTCCTTACAAATTTAGAATGTCTTTTGCGTAGTCATGGAGTATAGTTTTGCGGCTGGGTTGGGCATTCAGGGTTGGTTGACAAAGTATAATTGTGGTTTAGAGTTTAGGGGTAAGTTCTGGGGAGCAGCCTGCCAGGGTGCCTGGGCGCTTGCAAGCCCACTGCTTTAACAGAGTTAGCTGCACAAGAACCGCAAACATGGATTCGTAATACTATATGTCTAGATATATATACATATATGTATGTATGCATATATCAAGCAGTCTTGGATGCTTCATCACGTGGTCCTCGCCAAACTACCTTAAATGCATCAAGTTGGCAAGCTGCACAAAACACCGGAAGCATGCAAAGCGTGCATACAGTGCACCAGTTTTGACACTTCCCCCCTCGACTATGCGGCTCCTTCAGACCGTACTTGCAGGACGCTCCGTGGCCTTTGGCGACACAACTCCTTCATGCCGTACACGCCGGACGCTTCTTCGCAGCAGTCTTCGGACACTTCTTGCTACAGCTGCATGCCTCACACACCCTCTTGCGCTTGTATGGGAACTGGCTCAGGTACCCGGGCCGCCTGCCTCGACAAATGTCATTATGGAGTTTGCAGAAGAGCAACACTTTCTTCTGATGCCGGCGCGGCGACAGTTCATTCAGAACTAAAGCATGCAAGAACCAACAAATGAGGAAAATCTAGGCATTCAAGAGCCCAGGCCCCATGACAGTGCCTTCCGCAAGTTTACTTGTCATCCGCTAGGGCCCCTACAAAAACTGCGAAGCTACTGACTAAGGGTTTAGGATTTATGGCCCCAGCCTCCCAGTGCGGGGCTTGGAAGGGATTGGGATTTACGGTTTGGGGTTTATGAAGAACTTCGAGTTTGTACCCTTAAAGTTTGTAAGCTTGGGTTTTGGGCCCCCAACACCTTAGTTAAGGATTGTATTCCATGGCTTAAGGACCCAAACAAAATTTACAAACTCCAACGGTAAAACGGACGAATTGAGGTTTTGGGCTCAGGCCTCGAATCCCAGGAATAAGGATTTAGGTTTAGGGTTTAGGGTTTAGGATTTAGGTGTTTACACTCCCCCAAACTAACATGGAAACCCATATAGCCCCCCTTTAAGAAGGACTGTAGTCTTTATTGGGCCCTTTTTGGGTTTCCATGTTAGTTTCCGGGGATTTAGGTGTAAGGTCTGGAAGCTGGGTTTAGGGTTGGAGGGTCCGGCAGGAAAGATTCCAGCATCAGAATGAGGGCCCTAAACCCCAAGCCTTAAACCTAAACCCTGGACCCCAAACCCTAATCCCTAAATCCTCTGGTCCTAAAATCTGCGCAAATCCGGCATCTCCCCTTGAAACTGGAGTGCGTCGCCATGCCACGGCAAGCAAACGTAGCATAGAAGCCGGCCAAGTACTCATAGCTGGATGACTCATACCCTAGGGCTCCAGTTACCTAAATGATGGGACCTGGGTTCTATAGACCATATAGTTACATAGCCTACTAGCCTACCATTTAGGTAACTAGGAGCCCTAGGGTATAACCCTTAACAATAAACCCGAGTTTTCGGCCATTGTCCTTCATCTGCGAAGTTGACTGCTCTGATACCCTTCAAAAACTGACCTCTGCTCAATCCTAATTAGGGATGCTTAGGGTTTCGGGTTTAGGGTTTATGCGCCCCATCCCATCAAACTTTTCTATGTATCTAAGTGTTTTAAGTCATACAGTTACGTCTTGGGGCGTAGAGGTACACCTGGTCTGAAAGCCCTGATTCCCTGGAGACGGCTCTGCACTACGGTTTGGGGTTTAGGGATATTCAAGATTTCGCATGACCTTTATGTACTAAAATCCTCTAATGCCATAGGTTTATGGAGAGTTCAGGGTTTGGGGTAGGGTTTGAGAATTTAGCGTTCTGGGTCTAAGATCTAGAATGTACTGCTTCTCCAAACCAAGGTACCCCAAAGTACGCCCTGACCATGTAGAGGGCCCCTCATGCTGAAAAACCACGATTTGATTCAGCCAGGAAACTACATCAGTCCACCAATGTCACTACCCGCTGTAACTCTCTACCTGCCACTGACCGCTATTCCCCAATATAGCCCCATATACCCGTACCTAGTGCCTAGCCTCATTTCCTGGGAAGCAGCATGCAGGGAGGCCCATGTTAACACATGAGCACCGGCCATATACCTAAACCCCGAACCATAATTACCGTTTATTCGATCTTGAAACGAGATTCTACTAAAGAAACATTCCTGTGGGAAAGAGGAATATGAAGGTATAGTCCCCCTTAAGTAGGTAGAATATGGGGTATATGGGGATCTTATTAAGATATACCCAAAACCATATTCTATGTACTTAAGGGGGACTATATCTTTAAAATCCGTTTAAAGAATATCTGAGGATCGTTTACAACCCTTGGGATGAAGGTGCAATGACCTACCCTGACCCCGAAAAAAGGAACCAGAACTTGGCGGATGCAAGCTCGTGATCCTAACCCTAAACCCTGTAAGCCCTAAATCCTGAACCCCAAACCCTGACCCTAAACCCTGAACCCTAAACCCCTAACCCTATCATATGAGCCATTGTCTAAACTCCTAGTATGCCCCTAGCAACCCTTATAGTAGTCCCCTATATAATCCTGTATATATCCCCTTTAAGGAGTTTAGACTATAGCTCATGTATCCCTGTAAGCCCTTTAAGCAGAGCATATCCGTAGGATCCCTAACGGCCCCTCCACCCACCCTCAGGTGACTCAACACATGGAATTCCTAAAACAATAAACCCTAAACCATCGAAAACCTAAACCGTGATGCCTAAACCCTAAACCCTCAGCTCCCAGACCCTAAACCCTAAAACCTAAACCCTAAACCCTGAACCCTGAACCCTAAACACAAAAAACTAACCTTAAAACCCGGCAACCTAAACAGTAAACCCAAAAACCTTAAATCTGAAAACACTGAAACCTAAACCCTAAACGCCTATCCCGAAATGCCTGAATCTAGGTTCCCCAGTAACCCATTCATAACCAGGGTACCCTTTTTCCTACTGTTCAGTTTCCCTTAGGAGACCGCCCAACAAAAAGGGCAAAAGGGCACTACTGGGGTACCCTAAACCCTAAACCCTAAATCCTAAACCCTAAACCCTAAACCCTAAATCCTAAACCCTAAACCCTAAACCGGAATCCTTGATCCCTCCCTGGCCTCAGCTCCTCGCGAAGGGCCACGAGCTCCCCACGCTGCGACTGCAAGGCCGGTTTAGGGTTTAGGTTTTTGGGGTTTAGGGTTTAGGTTTTAGGGTTTAGGGTTTAGGGTTTAGGGTTTAGGTTTTAGGGTTTAGGGCTTCCTTTTAAGTTGTTTTTTGATAGTGCTCAGGATTAGGATTTGGGGATTAGAAATTAAGGTTTAGGGTGTAGGGTTCATGGATTTGGGTTTAGGGTTGGGGGCTTGTTGTTGAGGATCTAGGGGTTAGGGTTTTGTCATCTCTTTTGTTCCGAGCTTGGGGTCCCCTATATATATATATATACATATATACACATAACCCCCTATAACAATCCCCCCTTAAGGAGTTTAGATTATAGCTGATACGGTTTGATAGCACTTCGTAACTGGAGTGGAGTCAACATGTTGAGTGTTTAGGGTTTATAGCGCTTCGGGCTTCAGGCCCTAAACCCTAGATCCTAAACCCTAAAACCCTAAACCCTAAACCTTAAACCAGGGTTTAGGGTTTAGGGCTTGGGTGTTAGTATTGAATGAAGGAAAGGGCTGTAGCGACTGGAGTTGGGGATCATCTTAAGGATCAGTTCCGCGATTCCCCCCTCCACGAAAGTTTGGGGGGGTGGTACACCTTGGATACACGAGGGCTCAGAGGCGTAGGGTTTAGGGCTTAAGGCTTAGGATTTAGGATCTGAGATGTTGGATCTAGGTTTTGGAGCTTCAAGCTCAAGAACTTTAGGGTTTAGGATTTAGGGTTTAGGGTTTAGCCTTCAGGCACGAAGGAGCTGCGCCTTTGCAGCCTCAGCGGCGTCTGACAAACGAAGTCTGCCGGATGCACCGGTCCCAGAAGGTCCAGACGTGCTTGCAACTGCCATAAAGGTCCTCTGTTTGGGATTCAAGGTTTGGGGTATGTGCAAGAATTGGTGTCCTGTCTGGGGCCTTTCGGCTCGAATGAGCTTCTGGCCATCGAGCGATCGAAAGCAAATCAGGTCCTTCTCAAAGTCTATGATATCTTTGAGCTTTCCCTAGGGCTCCCAGTTACCTAAATAATGGGAACTGGGTCCCATATACCCTATAGTCACGTAGCCCAGTAGCCTACTATTTAGGTACTTGGGAGTGCCAGGGCTTCTCAGGGACTCTACACTCAACAAAAGGGGGCCGCTACCTTTGTCCAAGCAGTGCACCTTACTGTAAGCTCGCCAACTTTGTCATATGGTGGAAGCGCACAGGTTCTGGGATTCTTACTAGGAATCTTTATAACTATGATGACTATTCTTACTAGGAAATACATTACTGTTGTGACTATTACCACTAGGAATTTTATTACTATTCGATGACAATTATTACTAGGAAATGTATTACTACTGTTGATACTAAAACCCTGCATGACCTTAATATACTATAGTACCATAATTCCCAGTATATAGGATACTTAGGGTCATGCAGGATATAGTATTTGATGACTATTATTACTAGGAAATTTATTACTATGATGACTAACCCAGACCCATGATTAATAAACCCCCTCCCCTTAATAGGTATTGTAATAGGGATCCTAATATTTAGGCCCTTAAAAGGAGGGGGGTTATTAATCATGGGTCTACACCCTAAATCCTAAACCCTAAATAGTAGTTTCCATTTTCTTTTCCATTGTCCCTATATAACCCCTATATAACCCTTATATATCCCTTAAAAGCATAAACCCCAAACCCTAACCTCTTTGTAGTATTAGTGTGAGTTAGCTTCAGGCCAGCTTTTGCATTGGCATTGCTGCTGGTTCAGGGTTTAGGGTTTACAGTTTTTGTTGTGGCGGACCTTTCAGTTTAGGTGTTAGGGTTTAGGGCTTGGGCTTAGGGGACAGGGGTGTAGGGATGTAGGGATGTAGGGGTGTAGGGGTTTAGGGTTTGGGGATCTAGGGTTTTGGGATGTGGGGGTTTAGGGTTGATGGCTCTGAAGTTCATTAAGACTTCCTGCCAGCTCGTCGACGCCAAGAGGTGGCTGCACAACCAAGCCGGTTCGGATTTTGGACTTAGGGCTGTGGGGCCTGACAAAGAGAACAATTTTTGGGGCATGGTAGAATATCAAGAGCTGGGACGGTTTAGGGTTCAGGGCTAGGCCTTTAAGCTATGAGGAACTATGCTTCTACACTAGGGTGTTTGGTGTCAAGTAGCAAGAAAAACACCGAAGACGGTGCGCATTACCTCCAAAGAGATCCCGATTTTTTGCAACGCCTGTAAGATTTAGAGTCCAGGATTTTGTTTCATTAGCCCCCCAACACCGCTAATGTGAACCCCCAGTAAATGCTGTTGCATGGAAGAGTTAGCATTTGGGGAGACCCGAATCCTGTGTGTGTGACATGGTGATCTCAATTTTTCCCTTTCAAAGCCCTCATCAAAGTCATTGTTTGGGGCAGGGTGGTATTAATTACGGAAAAAGATTGGAACACAAGATCTGACTATGGCAGGTACCACGCGCGAACGTCAAGTTTAGTGCTTACCAATGCACAGGATTTGGGTTTCGGGGCTCACGGAGTGTGGGCGGTGGTCGCAGTGTAGTGTTTCAGGCTCTATGCCAAGCCATGATTTAGAAGCGCGCCTATCCTATCTCAACTTGCACACCCTAAACCCTATACCCTAAACTCTAAACTGCGTTGGGCTTTTAAGGCGTCAGGTTTACTTGGTGAAGGTTCTTGGGACTTACGCAGTGACAACTGATTACTGGGCTTCTAGCCAAATTTAGAATCCCCCGCACAGAAGTGGACCGTATCCTAACTATAAGTATGGTTGTAACCCCAGTTTGGGGCAGTTGCCAAGTCCCAAGAACCCATTACCTGCAGGTAGGTAAGCGTGGTTGGGGCATAAATAGGAGGAGGATCTGTGGAGGGCATCATTTCTTGGAATCACCCCTTGGAGACCAGAACTTAGCGCTGCTGGGGGACATTTTCAGCTTTCCGGTGCAGGGGCAGGGTTCGTGAAAAACGCGATTTAGGGCTTCGGTCCCTGAATTCCCATAAACGTGAGACCCATGTAAGCCAACGCTTCAAAGTGCTTTGGTAGCCCTGAACCCCAATTGTTTGAGGTCCTAAACCCGAACCCTATACTTAGAGGGTCAAGGGGACTTAGTAAGTAGGGTAATGGTTAGGTTATAGGGGTTTTGAAGCTACTTACTAAACCCCCCCTGACCCTCCAAGTAAGGTCTGCAGAAGTTCACCCGAAAACGCCTCCACCTCGGCAGACAGAGCCTGCCGGTTCAGATTTCACAAGACCACTTGGGGAGTTGTCGTTCGTTCTGCGTAAGCCATCATATCGGCTGAGGTCGCCCGCCGTCGGATAGAGTTTTGCGGCTTAATAGAAGCTTGCAACCGGGGACTGCAGAAAGAATCTTGCGATGGGTTAATACATAGATGGATTCTTCTGGCGGCTGTAAAGGCATATGCTCTATATAGGTCCAAAAGGCAGCCTAAAGAAACAACACTATAAATTAGGATGATCTGTGGGGACTTTTAAGCCCTCAACCCTACTCCTAAGAACTGCCTACTACCTTTGAGGAAGTCATTGAAGCTTTTTTTGGCCTGACCTGTTTCAGAATACCATTGTCGTGTGAATGGCGTAAAAGGATTTAGGGTTTAGGGGGATAAATAGCCTTCACACCAAAACGAATAAGGGCAATGGTCATAGACTTGGAGCAGGCTTTCGAATAAGGCGCGATCTATGCATGAAACAACCTACACGTAACACAAGAAGAAACTCCAACGAATCCCAACCAATCCCCACTCCCGAGCACGGAGAGTCTGAGTAGCACTTGCAACCCTAAACCCTAAACCCTAAACCTTAAACCCTTTGGATTCATCAGGATTCGCCTTATCCGCGCTGAAAATCCAAAGACCATGGGACTTGTTTCTGTTCTTCAGGTGCTGATGGGTTTAGGGTTTAGGGTTTTAAGGTTTTAGCATGCATCAAAACTTGCCAAGCTTAGGTGACACACCTACGAGAGCCTGGCAGGATCTCACAGCAAGCCTACCCTAAACCCTAAGCCCTAAACACGAATCCCTAAACGTAGAAAAGCTCGGACATACTCGAGCTGGTCTCCTAGATTATCCTGCGAAGGCATACCAGATGGTCACATCACCTCCTTCCAGATGCTTTAGGTGGACCCCACACCCGGTAATAGTGACTATAATGGATAACAAGGATTATATTGAGGTCCTCTTATATTCCTATTAAGCCAGGCTGGGGGGGGGTCCTCCTAAAATGTGCTACAGTAGTTTGCGCAGAGTCCAAAACTGCAGAACAGCAGCCTATTATACTCCATACAGACTCTACCTTAGTGGTTAGTAGGGAGTGAAAAAGCGGGTTACTTGTCGAACCTCATGTGGCAGGTTATCAAAAAAGTTGTGGCTTTCGGGGTCCCTAGTATGAAACGCCATTAAAAGGCACCATAAACGAGGCAATGAATGTAAGGGAGCATGAAGACTTCATGAGCGGAACAACCCCAATATTCCCAAAGGGTCAATGTAGCTATATAGTTTATGCCTGGGACCTAGAGTAGTTACATAGGAACCCTTTTGGGCCCTAAGTATCTACTATATAGCTACATGGACCCTTTGGGATTATGGGTTTCCCAAACATTGTGAGTCCCTTCTGCAGGATACGTTTTGGACTCTCAAGCTTAGGATGAAGAGAACGTGTAAACGGGCAAAACCCCAAGATCATGACGAACTCCAGACATACTGTTGATGGATGAAATCTTGCACCACCTTGGGGCCCTAAACTACTGTGATTCCGAGGACTTCAGGGACTTAAGGTGGTGCAAGATTTCCTCCATCAACAGTAGTTTAGGGGAACTGTACATATCCTGGCCCCAAAGCCCTTCTAGACCCTATACTTAGCCAGCAGCAGATTACTCGCCACAA
>CAJNIZ010005876.1:1717-11963 GCA_905231905.1 Symbiodinium pilosum | reverse complement strand
ACCCTGAACCCTAAGTCCTAAATCTGAAATCCTAAACCCTAAGGGCATTCTTGAGCCATTGGGTTGAAGGCTTTTGGAAAGTGGGGCCCTTAAGGATATAAAGAGACCTTGATGGGAACCCCAAGAATATGGTAGGAATATACTAGGAATATAGTAGGAATATACCTACCAGGGTCCTCATATTCCAGTATATTCCTGCTGTATTCTTGGGGTTCCCTGTTTGGGGGTCCCATTTTAATCCTTTTAGCATACACAGGGATTATACTTCAAGGCTGGGGCTCCCGTCTAAGGATCCTACAAGGACAACTTGAGAAAACCTCCCATATGGGTGGTTGTCTAAATTATGGTCCCTTTTTGCGTACCCTAAATATGAGGTGCCATATTATAATAGGGTACCCAAAAAGGGACCATAATTTTGACTATACATCAACACTTACATGAGGCCTTTTTTAGGGTATGATTTATGGTGATTTTCTGTAGGGTTCGAGTCTGTGAGCGCATGCAGGGGCGAGGTGTCCTTTCTGGGAAAATCATGAGTACACACCGCTCCTTTCTTTCGACATATACCTATATGAGCATTACCAATCCTACACCCTAAACTCTAAACCCTAAACCCTAAACTCTAAACCAGGCTTGTAGGGCAGTCGTGGGAACAGTATGGGGACGACTTGCAGGCTTCTCAAAATTAGGGTTTAGGGTTTAGGGTTTTTTTGCATGTCGGCTACAAGGATCTTACTAGGTAGTAGGTATGAAGGCCTTGGTTGAAGAAGAAATCTAAGGCCTTTTCCCATGGCCCTGTTTAGTTTGTGCTTATGTTGAGAGGTTGTGAACCTGGCGCGTGCAACGCTTTGATTCAGTTATTGCTGGACTTGGCATCATTGGATTGTGCGGGCATTCCTTATGAAGGCTAGGTTCAAAATTTGCTGTTGGGATGGGAGTCAATTTTGTATGTGGCTCATCTTATGAAACTTGCAAGGTCCTCAACGGAGGGTGCTTGAAGGGGTAAGTCAGTAATCCCCAAAACTCTCTAATTCTCCCTGCTGCTTACCTTCCCCTTGAGCCACCCCCTCGAGGGCCTGAAAAAAGATTGTTGATACTACAAATCCGGCATAAGCTGCAATTCCCAGAGTATGGGTATATTTTTTAGAGTTCTGCTTTTTGAATTACTAACTGAATCTAGCTCAATCCCTCAAACCCATAAAGCCCCGACCGGAGACTCGACGAGGAGAACCGACCGCCCAGCAGTACTGGGCTGGGAGCTCGGTGTATGGGACTCCATAGGATATTCTGGGTTGCTGTTAAGGATTTAGGGTTTAGGGTTTAGGGTTTAGGGGCCCTATAGTGGAGAACCAAATGGAAAAGAACATGGAAAATGAAATGGAAACTGGGGAAATAGAGGGGCTTAAGGAACTTAAATTAAGTTACTATATTGGGGAAACCCTATTATTTACCATATATACCCATTATGGTAACTCAATTTAAGTTCCTTAACAGCAACCCAGTATTACGAGGTGATGGGCTGCCACTCAAGGAGTCCATAGGGATTTTTTTTTTGGACTGTCGGGTACTACAAGTACCAGCTGTGCTCATCTGACTGCTGCTGTGCTACTGCTACGGCTACGGCTGCTGCTGCTGCTACTACCACTACTACTACTACTACTACTACTAGCACTACTACTACTACTACTACTACAACAACTACTACACTGCCGCTGCTTCTACTATTGCCGTTACTGCTCACACTGCGAGTGCGGTTATTGTACCGCGAATAAGAATATTGACCGTCACACAATGTTAAAGCTGTGACAAATAACACCAGGGGCTGATAATACAAACAGTACTAGTACTACAATTACTATGACAGAATAAGCATACTTTTTGCGAAGCCTTTGTTTTGAATGCTGTTCCGTGGCCCAAACCCCGAACCCACAGACACGGATTGGTGTAGGGTTGAGCCTTCAGAACCCTAGGTTTAGGGTTTAGGGATTGTATTCCAGGTCTTGGTGAGTGTATATGGGGTTCCTCAGGGACATTTATCAGTGTATATCTTGGATCCCCTGGTGGAGACTAGACATTGCAAGCCTACAGCCCTAAACAGGCATCCTTGGAGTAGGCCTTTGAACCAAAATCCCCAGATCCTTGTAAGCATCCCTACAATATCCCCGCATATATGCCTTGAAGATGACCTGCATTCACCACCCACCCCTTTTGAGCAGCAGTAAGCGAGGGTATGCGACGTCACTTGGGTGCAACGCATGGAAGCCATCGAGGAGGCAGGGCCGTGTTAACCCGTGGACGAAGAAAATCTGGAGGATTCCAAAACTGGGTATATTGGGGTTATATTTATTGGGATAATGGAAAAGAAAATGGAAACAACTATAGTATATTGGGGGTATATAGGGGAGAATGGAAAATAAAATGGAAGCTACTATAGTATATTGGGGGTATATAGGGGATAATGGAAAAGAAAATGGAAACTACTTTTAGGGCTTAGGGTTTGGGGTCCTGGGTAGGCCCCTGGGATATTCAATATTTTCCCTAATGGCTTTAATAAGGGACCCTATAGTAATACTTTTCAGTGGGGTTTAGGAGTCAACCCAGAAAATGAGAGTTGGTTGGGGTGTTCTTGTAAATTGCAAAGGGAAACCCTAAACCCTAAACCCTAAACCCTAAACCCTTAAATCTCGGCAACCTCCAAAATCTTGATCCAACCAGGACCTTGACACCACAGTAATGTTCCAGTTGCGCAGGTTTGCCGAAGGTTTGCAAGTGAAGAGATGCAGTAATGCAGTAGCTGCTCCGAAAGCATGGGCGCAGCTCTGCATCGTATCACCACCCTTTCCACTTCGTGGCTCAAAGAAGCTCATGAGCGGCGGATCTGCTAATACACCGCAGCTTGCACATCGCAACTGCGTGGCTGCATGCTGCTAAGTACACGATGCGTGCGGTTTCCTACTGAAAGCCCGTGCAGCTTTCGTCGCCTATGCAGATCGTCAGTAAAACTCATACTCCTAAGGGCCTCCAGGTGTTGTGGTCTTGAGAGCCGGCCTCGTCAGCTGCTAGAAGGTCGCCGCAGGCATGAAAATGAGATCACCACTTCGCGTTTACGTAGGGGTACTTGGAAATTTACTTTTTGCTTATTATTATCCTAAGGAACAGCCAAAATTCTAATTTTCACTAGGGTTCCAAGTTTTCCGTAGTTTAGGGTTTGGCGTGTTTGTCTTCAGCCATCAGCCAACCGGCGGCAGTGTGCATTGTATGGGGCCTGCCAACCTGGTCATGTCATTGAAGCCAAGCTGCTCGGGACCTGGGCAGCGGCGCGGCAAGACTTGATGCCAGTGATTTTGAAATTGGGGGTTTCCCAAAATTAGGGGTACCAAGCTAAAGGGGTTATATAGGGGTAATATGGAGATAATGGAAAAGAAAATGGAAACTACTATTTAGGGTTTAGGGTTTTCCAAAATTATGGGTACCTTTTGGGGGGGTCCCTACAATAAGGACTATAGTATATTAGGGTGTTTGTTGGGGTCCCCCCTATTTTGGGAAACTACCCTATATGTCTTTGCAGAATGAGTTTCAATCCCTCTTAAACCGAATCTGGCTTTCCAAGCTGCCCAGGGACTGGTAGAAACACATAGATGAATACTACTGTAAACTGTAAACATGGTGTCTTCCGTAACATGGGAAGTACCATCCCACTTTGTGCCTTTGTTTCTATCCTTCTTTCCGTTAGGTCGGATAGTGGCTTCCATATTCTTGCAGAGGCATGTTGTGGTGCATGGAATGTGGTTCACAGCTGTAGCTGCTACTGCTGGTGAGATGTTGTTGTCAAGACACAGCCAAAGGCTTTGCTGGCACCTTGTATGCAATGATGAGGTTTCAAGTAGCAGGTGCGTGGTTGCCTGTCTCAGGTTTGGAGTCTCTTGGCATTCCACCACCGGCGGCTGCGATTGTAGGATCTGTCATTGCCGGATCCAACACAGCGTCTTGAGGTACAGAGTCTAAACCCTCAGCCCCAACCCTAAACCCTAAACCGTTTGAGCCACAAAATGCTTGAAACCGCTGAGGGCAGATGGCTGTTCCGCGTGGACAAGGCCGCTTGCAAGATTTCTGAATCCACGTCCTCCATGTCTCCTGTGTTCCTTACTCTTCTGGGTTGCTGCTAAGGAACTTATATCAAGTTACCCTAATGGGTAAATGAAATAAATAGTAAGATTTCCCCAATATAGTAACTTGAATTAAGTGATTGCAGCAATGGATGTCTTTGGAAGTTTTCTCGGAGATTGCGTTGGGGCCTACTGAAGGGATTCATTTGCTAAACCCTAAGGCCCATGGACAGAACGGACTTCTAGCAGCTATGTGGATGCGAATTTCCCTGCAGCAAATGTACCTATATGTTGTCAGGTGCCATCATCGCCTTCAGCGTAGATGGCAAGATGTTACAAGCCGCCGCTGACCTGGCGATGCTGCTACATGAATGTATCCGAAGACAGAATACAAGTCAGTTCCTGTTCCAGGTTCCCGGCAAGAGCGTCAGCGAGCATAGCGTGGAGGACATCCAATCTGAGCTTCTCACAATTACTACTATCATTTTATTGTTACCATTATTATTCCTAAACCCTAAACCCTAAACCCTGAACCCTAAACCCTATTGTTATTACAGTTTTAACCCTAATAAGCCCTATTGTTATTACAGTTTGGCAGGTTGCCTTGTCTTGCTGTAGGAGCTGTTGGGGCAGCATCTTGGCCAATGGCACTGCCCTCACTTTTGCAGCAACCTTGCTTTTTAATCTTGTCGACTCTGTACCCCAGAGGGTCCATGTACCCAATAATTAGGTACTTGGGATTTGGGTAATAGGAATTATAGTACAGGTTTTGGGTCAGTGTATGATTATTGGGTACTTGGACCCTTCGGGTACTGCAAGTCAGAGTAACTACACACTTACGTTGTCATACCATATTCTGGGTCTGCGAAAGCTATTGTAAATAGCACTGGTTCGTCACTTTTCGTACGTGTAACATCAAGCAACATGTAACTTCACAAATCCTGCTAGCTCGCTAGGTGGAGGCGGGGGCAGGGGGTCAGAGTCGCTGGGTGGGTGGGGATGGGGTAGGGGTAAGTATGACATGATAAGGATCCACATAATACAAAGCTGTTTGGTGTGCCCGCATTTTTGGCACGCGTCTGTTGAGCTGTGCCAAAACTTGTACATTAGATTGTGTCGTTGGTATCTCTGCGAAACACAAAGTCATGTAATAAGGTCGCTAGCAATCATGCAGTATAATGTGGGAGCTGGAATCACACATTTCGTACAATTGTTTAGGCTATATACGTAACATTCGTGGGTAGTTTGGGGATGTGGGGTTGTCTGCTCCTATATATGAGGCTGGGGTGGGTAGTGGTGGCGAATATTAGCGGAAGGGAGTACTCACCTTCTGGTTAAGTATGTAGGGATTGGCAGTGCTAAAAAGGGTTGAGGGCTTAAGCAGACCATGACAGGCGGATGCGCCAGGACCCCAAACATTTTAGGCCCTAAACCCTCCACCCTTGACGGTAAACCGTATACCTTACCTCCACGGTTCAGGCGTGAGAACCTGCAGTCGTTCCCTGGGCCGTTTGGGCGGGTCGATGGGTCCACAACTGATGTTCTGGCCTCAGATCACTTTGACCTTTTAGCATATAGGCTTTTTTAGAAGTTCGGGGTTTAGGTTTTGAGACTTCTGGTTGGGATATCCCGGCTACTTTTGGGCGGCGCTTGCAGGGCGATTTGCGTTGATCGGACATCCTTTGAATTGACTTTTCTCGGCCCCCGCTTCATTCTGTGAGCTCTTTGCTATCGCTGTTTCTGAGTTCTGCTTCCCATTCATCTCCTGAAGCTAGGTAAGCTTGAAGCAATGTACTCCCAGATGGCACTTTCTGTTTTAGCAGTTTCCAATGCCGTCGCCACGTACGCTGAAGGTGCTCCTGAAGTACTTGGAGGACCTCGGGGCGCGATTCGACAAGGGAGACGTGGGGTCCCCTCTGCGAGGATTGAACATCAAGTTTGTTGGTACAATGCTGTGGGAGTGCGCTATATGAAATTAACTCGTGTCTTGGGAACATGAGCAGCCTGTTCGGCAGCTAGAACAACCACAAGGCGGTACGACACCATGTGAGCTATAGTCTAAACTCCTAGTATCCCCTTAATAGCCCCTATAGTATAGTCCCTTATATAACCCCTTTTGAGGAGTTTAGATCCTAAACCCTAAACCGTAACCCCCAAACCCTAAACCCTATATAATCCCTTATATAACCCCCTCAAAGGAGTTTAGACTATAGCTCATGGTAAGAGCAAAGATAGAGACATGCCAGGGGGCTTTCGTCTATTCTTAGGCTGCTATCCTCCCTGCCCTAACCCTAGATAGGGTTTAGGGTTCAGGGATTAGGGTCATGGTTTAGGGATTAGGGTTTAGGTTTGGTTTATATAGGGATAGTGGAAAAGAAAATGGAAGTACAGGGATTGTAGGGTTTTTCTAGGGATTATATGGGTGCTTATATTGGGGTTATATAGGGATAATGGAAAAGAAGATGGAAGCTACTATATAATATATTGGGATTATATAGGGGTTACGAAGGGATTTGTTCAATCTTCGCCTAGTTCGCTGACGAACGGTTCGCTTGTCATTCCAATGGTCCTCTTATCATCATGCTCCGATGATGGTCCCCTTAGTCCGCCAGAACCTCGCCACATCATCACCATCAAAACTCCCAGTGATGCTCCTATACTCCTCAAGCCTGATCCTGATCCTCAAACCCTGAACTTGCGACCCCAAACCTTGATCTCTGAGCCTGGAATCGAAAATGAACTCCACACCTGGCCAGGTGTAGCACCTTGGAGTCTGCAACCAGATTTCCGCATTCTGCTGCCTGGGCCCTTGGAGTCCTTCATCTCCTCTAGGAATAGGAATCAGTAATCATAATAAGAGTAGTAGTAGTAGTAGTAATAGTAGCAATAATGGTAGCAATAGTAATACACCAAGATCGTAATAAGAGTAGTAGTGAAGCTAATACTAGGCTGGTGATGCAGTTCGGCCTGAAGGTTTGGGGGGGTTTCGGGTTCAGGGCTTAGCGTGATTCAAGGTTAAGGGTTCGGGATTTAGAGAATATCTTGCCAGGCTTTTGAACTGCCGGAATCTATCGCATACTCTCCAAATCCCCCTTTGGGACGTTCCAGATGCCGCGTTACATTCCGCATCTCTTACTCAATTCGACTCTAGACACCAAACTTAATCTCTACACCCTGAACCTACTTTTTCCAGCGCACCATAATTTTAAAAGAGCCTACACCCATGTACCCTGCAATCTGAGAACTTTCTCTAAAAAGGAAGAAGAAGGGTCTTAGTTTTTAGGTTCCTATCTTCCTTTCAGTCTCCTCGTTTCGGGAGTTTAGGGTTTAAGGTCAAGGGTTAAGGGTTTAGGGATCATGGTTCAGGGTTCCTAACCCTAAACTCTAAACCCTTAACCCTAAACTCTAAACCCTAAACCCTTAAATCCTAAACCCTAAATCCTAAACCCTAAACCCTTAACCCTAAACCAACTTTCGGCGGACTTCTGAGCTGAGGCCATCGCCTGTCGTTTTCTCGGCTGCCTCCTTCGAGCCAACGGTGCGAGTCTCAGAATCAGTCCTCACTATTTACACTCCCGGAAACTAACATGGAAACCCAAAAAGGGCTCTATATAGACTACAGTCCTTCTAAAAGGGTACTATATGGGTTTCCATGTTAGTTTGGGGGAGTGTATTATTAGTAGTATTTCTAGTAGCATTATGGGTTTTACTAGTATTATGATTATTGCACATACAATTACTACAACCATTACCCCACTATTATTGTTACTAGTATTACTACTAGGATTATGAGTCTTACTGGTATTATGATGTTACATACAACTCTATAACAGAATCAGTCCTCACTATTTATTATTAGTAGTATTACTACTAGCATTATGAGTCTTACTGGTATTATGATGTTACATACAACTCTATAACAGAATCAGTCCTCACTATTTATTACTAGTAGTATTACTACTAGCATTCTGAGTATTACTGGTATTATGACTCTTACACATACAACTACTATAACTATTACTAGTCGGTCTTCCGTCTAATCCCAAGAATCGCTCCCCTCAGAACAGCAAAATCCCCGCCCCCCTAACCATAAAATTCCCCTCCTATGTGTCATTAGGAATGTTGGTTATTTGGGGGGCTATTGGAGGGAGTACTAACTTGACAATCCTCTTTGATTTGCATACTGCCCCCCAATACCCTTCTCAGCAAAGCCCTTTGCTCAGAGAGAGCTGAGGCAGTACAAGATACCTGCAAGGGCCCTCAAAAGGTATTTCTACTTTGAGAAACATGCAAGCTCAGCCACCCTAAATCCTGAGCCTTGAACTCAAAGATTTAGGCCGCCCACCTGTGCGGGTGGGCGCCGACTGCCTCCTTGGGACTAAGCCTGGGCTTTTGATGAAGTCACTTCCCTTGAACAGAACCTCTTCTGGTCCTTCGCCCTCCCAGACCCCCAAATACACAGTTCCACGCTCCGATGTCCGAAATGCTTGAGAGGTGTTTGGGAGCAGGTGTTGAAACGATTTGGAATCTTCACCTTACCCACTACTGGCTTTATGATTCGAAAGCAGATGGACCCACATGTAATGATTATGACCCTTTCCAGTCACTATATGTGGCTGGGAAGAGCACCCACTCTTCACTGCAAAAGGAAGGAGTTTGAGTGATTTCTGTGCTGAGAAGATGGTGATGGCATGCTGCGCTGGACAGGGTGCTGCTCCCAACCATCACCGCAGTGCCCAAACTTCCTCAACCCCTTGAACCCGAACCCCCCGCATTCCCCCCCAAGCCCCTGAACCCCAAACCCTAAACCCAAAACCCCAAACCCTAAACCGCGTCAAGCTCAGGAAAGGTGCAGAGCGAGGAATTTTGGCAGCTCTTCACTCCGGTCAGCGCCCAAATCCACAGGGTTTGGGGTTTGGAGTCACCATTTACTATATCAGAGTATATATTAGGGTAAAAATCGGGCATATTTAGGGGTTATATAGATATAGGGATGGTGGAAAAGAAAATGGAAACTACTCTTACGGTTCAGGGTCGCGGCTTAGGGTTCAGGATTTTTGGGTTCAGGGTTGCAGGTTTGGGGCTTGGGGCCTGCGGAAGTTCGGGGTTTAGGGTTTAGAGTTTAGGGTTTAGGGTTTAGAGCATAGTGGAGGCCTATCATGGCAGTGCGTAGTGCTACTGTTGGGATTCTCGTCTGCACCGATATCTGTTTACACTTGCTGCCTAACCCCCTAAACCCA
The DNA here is from genome assembly GCA_905231905.1 of Symbiodinium pilosum. Taxonomy (NCBI): domain Eukaryota; class Dinophyceae; order Suessiales; family Symbiodiniaceae; genus Symbiodinium; species Symbiodinium pilosum. The sequence continues at coordinate 2,617 of CAJNIZ010005876.1, read as the reverse complement.
AGTCCGCAGACCCTTGAACTCCAAATCCCAAGCCCTAAACCTTATTGTCCATTATCCCAATATAACCCCAATATAGCCCTAAACCCAATACAATCCCCATATAACGCTATACTATCCCATATTACCCTGAACCCTAAACCCTTCGGCCATTGAAAGGTCCTGGCTTCCAGGGCATCATCGGTGAGAGAAGCAGGGAACTTCACCTCTGTACAGCAGATGTGTGCCGGGAGCTTGGTTGCAGGAATTCTTTGGTGGGATGGTAGCGAACGGAAAAGAAGCTGAAAACTACCGTATCATTTGAGGTCCAGGGTTTCGAGCCTAGGCTTCTGGGGGTGATGATCAGTGTGACATGTGAGCATTTCTCAAAATCGGGCTTCCGCAACGAAGCATCCGAAAACAAGCGAGCCCCCAAAAGAGGATCCACAGTTTTAGGTAGCTCTACTTGGAGGGTCATGGGGACTTAGTAAGTAGGTTAATAACCCCTATAAGCCATATACTAACCCCGATTATCCCCATTATTAACCCCTTTACTAAGTCCCCATGACCCTAAACCCTAAACCCTAAACCTTAAGCCCACAAAAAATCCTAATGTCAAAAGGATCATACTTTGGATAGGGCCTCTGGACTTTGAGGCCCGGCTGTGCAAGGGTGAGGTGACTGGAGCGCTTGAGGCTCTTCGAGTAGCTATGTCTGCATGGCATTCTGTGTGATGGGTAATGTGGACCCCTGATTAATAAACCCCCTCCTCCTAATAGGGATTACAACAGGGATCCTAATATCAAGGCCCTTAAAAGGAGGGGATTTATTAATCATGGGTCTACATTATGTGCATTCTATGCGAGTTTCCCAAAATCAGGTGTACCCTTCTAGGGTCCCTAGAATGAGGACTATAGTATTTGG
>CAJNIZ010005875.1:6045-18562 GCA_905231905.1 Symbiodinium pilosum | reverse complement strand
AGCGCTGATCAGGGCTTTACATAGGTTTCGATGGACCTTCCCACAGCACACGTGCTTCTAGGCTATGGAGCTGTGCCACCATGAGAACGTTGAGGGCGAGGCTAGCAAGGTAGCGTTTAACATGCAGGAAGAGAAATTCCGATGACAGATTGACGACTGAAACGGGTTCCAGTAGTTTACTATTCAGGAGGACCAGCCACCGCAAACAAAAACCCGGTTTTCATTTGAAAAGCCCGGCTTTTATCCCGTGACCTACAATTTCTTCGGTTTTGGTTGCCGTAGGGAAGCCTTCGGGTGGGTAGGAGGGTTTATAGGGGTCAGGGGTTTAGGGTTTAGGGGTTAGGGTTTAGGGTTTATAGGGGTTTAGGGGTTAGGGTTTAGGGGTTTAGGGGTTTAGGGGTTAGGGTTTAGGATTAAGCAAGCGCTCAGTGGTCACGTGACTCAACAGTAGCTGGAGGGTTGAAGATACGAAAACAGTCCCTGTCGTTTAGGCTGTGGAAATTGTCCATTACGGCTTAGGGTTTGCGGTTTTGCCTTGGGCTTAGGGTCCATGATCTGTTTAGAGTTTAAAGGTTCGCGGTTTCGGATTTTCCCTACGGTTGAGGGTTTAGAGTCCAAGTACCCAATCGTCATATCCTACCCCCCAGCCTCACAAACCCTAAACCCTAAACCCCAAACCCTTAAACCCTAAACCCTAAATCCTAACTATTTTGACCCAAATTCCAAGTGCTCTGCCGCCCGAGCGTCTGCGAGGGGCTGCGGGCCCGGATCGTGGTTGGACCGGCTTTTGAGGGGGAAGTAGTTGCGAGGCCATGAATACTCCCAGCCTCCCACAACCTATAGTCCCCCTTAAGTAGATAGAATATGGCTTTGGGTAGATTGTAATAAGATCCCCATATACCCCATATTCTATCTATACTTTGGTAGGGTCCCCACAAGTGCCACTCTAGAAGTCTTGCGTAAAACGTTGGGACCCTACACAGCGGTAGGCTCCGAAAAACCAAAGGCGTTAAACTATAGCTGATCCTCATAGAAGCCTGCGGCACAACAACATCAACTTCCCAAGTGTCTGGAACATCCTAGACCCTGAGCGGCGTGCCTACACCCCTGTGGGTTCTGTTCGTCTACAGTCCTTCGAGGACTGCTCCTAGCCATGCACCTCTTACATTGAAATCCCAAACATGAAGCCCTACAAGCTAATTTACTACAATAATCCTTATGATAGGGACTCGAAAAAAGTAATCCTAATTTTGAGAAACCACGATAATCCTAAACCCAACGCCCTGAGACTCTTGACTCTAAAGCCTCCGCCGGAAGCTCTAGGCAATCACGAACAGGGTAATTCAAGCGCCAGTCTTGGGAAGCAGTCAAGGAATGTGTGCAAAGCAAGTTCTGCAAAGCATGCTCTTCACACCCAAAACCTTCTTGCTTGGCGTTTGGAGTTCTAAAGCCCTGGCCTCTGAACCAACCCTAAACCCTAAACCCTAAACCCCTAAACCCTTAAACCCCTAAACCGTAAAGCCCTAAATCCTTACCCTAAACGGTATAACACCAAGCCCAACTCAACCCCCCAAGCAAGGATTGGTATCAACCCTTTGCCGGCGCTGAACCCTCCGGGGACAGAACGGACACGTACCCAGACCCCCAAAGGGATCTAAAAATTAGATTCCCTAGAACCATATGGGAAATTATATAAGAATTATATAGGGGTTATAATGGGTCTATATAGGGGATCGAAGTTTTAGATCCTCCCAGGGGTCTGGGTAGGTATTATCAGAGATAAAACCATAAGGTCATAAGGTTTAGGGTTCAGGGTGTAGGGGTTAAGGGTTTTAGGGTTTGGGGTATAGGGTACATAGGGTTGATAGGGTTTGTAAGGTTTTACTTGAAGGGGTGGATTTAGGTTCTTGTGATGGGTTTCCTTCTCAACATGACATACGCTTAGCGCTGTTGCTGCCTACCGAAACATGAATGCCCTTAGAGTCTTGGACCAAACCAAATTAATTCACTGCACGTCTGTAGGAATCCAAGGGAATTCGACTACCGCTCCCTTCCACATCCTCGTGCTCCGAAACAGGGTTTAGGGTTTAGGGTATCCCAAAACCTAAACCCTGTACTTGTAGCACTAAAACCGAACTCTTGAAGATGGCTTTTATGGCTGTTATAGCCTTTGAATGGGGAACAATCTCCTCTATGTGGACTCCCCACCAAGGAATAGCGACTGTAAGGAATAATTTGGGTACTGCCCACACCCTGTAACAGTTTCAATTAGGGGTCTTACTAAGAGCTTTATGTGACTAGATTATGATATTTAGCCAGCTGTTTCAGATTGGGGGCAATACCCAATCAATAGTAAGGAGTATATTCGGGTCCTCTTCTAATCCTTTAAGTTTATACCACCATCACAGGCTGGGGGGGGTCCTCCTAACATCTCCTTTTACTCAAGAACTGTGGGTACCCCGGCCAAGCCAGGATGTGTCGCGGAGAGGAGCGATGCACCTTCTTTCAGGAGTCTTGGGCAGGTTTTCTGTTCTACGAAGTTGAATTCATATTTGAAGGCCGAGCTCTAAAGCCCCTCCACATGTGGGTGGTTGTCAAAATTATGGTCCCTTTTTGGGTACCCTAAATATTAGGGGCCGTAGTATAATGGGGACCCAAAAAGGACCATAATTTTGACAACCACCCATATGAGTAGCGTTTGTTTTGGTGGTTAAACCCAGTAAGATAATATTCCTTTAACTTGTATAAAATACTATACCCCCGAAGGAGGATAGAATCTGACTCTATATTGGGTACCATAGTATCCCCAAATGAAATACTACTCGTATCAGGTTCTAAGTATAACTATCATCCCATCTCTACTCAACACTTCTAGTTAACAACCACGACCCCTTCAGTAGGATTGGACTCGCCCAACACTGAACTGAATACAAAAAGACCTAGGCTCTGCATCCTATTCTGGGATGGACCTCTTACAACCCCTCCAAAGGACATTCACCCCACATGAGCTGTAGTCTAAACTCTTTAAAGGGGGTTATATAGGGGATTATTTAGGGGACTATTATAGGGGATAGTAAGGGGGATACTAGGAGTTTAGACTATAGCTCGCATAAAGCCTAAAGCCTCATTTTGGGAAGAGTGGAGTGGGGGCTGCAGTCTATGCATAAAGCCCAAAAACGAGAAGAAGCCTACTTGGAGATTCATGGGACTTAGTAATTACTTATAACTGGGCTTATAACCCACTCAATGGCCCTATAGGAGTTCACCAAATTATGCTTAGGGTTAGAAGTTAGAAGCCCACTTATTAGTGTTACTAAGTCCCATGAACCTCCTTGAAGGGTTCGGTTCTTCGGTTTTAGGGACTTGTGTGCGCTAACCTATTAAATCCGGCACCAATGCATAAGGTCTCTTATGGGGGAATATTCAATACTAGGGAGTGGGTATTTACATACTTAATATCACTGAAAGGGGGTGGGGGGGAGGAAGTATTATACCTGATGTCAAAAGAAAGGGACCTACCTTCTGTGCCTTGACTGTCCTTGAACCCTAAATGCTAGACCTTAAAGAGTAGTTTCCATGTCATTTTCCATTCTCCCAATGTAACCCCAACATAAGACCCTAAACCCCAAACCCTTACCCTACCAGCAGTTGGGGCGCCATGCTTTACATCTGAGGGGTGGGGATTTAAGATCTAAAGCATATAGTCCCCCTTAAGTAGATAGAATTTGGAGTAGATGGGGATCTTATTATAATATAACAAAGCCATATTCTATCTACTTAAGGGGGACTATCAAGATTCAGTTCAGACTTTAACTGTTTAGGGTTTAGGGGTTTTAACTCACGTTGCAAGAACCGTTTTTTCGTTATCCTGCAACGAAACTTCTGTATCAGATGTATATAGCGTTTGAATTGTGAATTTTCGATGAAGGAAACTCGCACATGCACGCCCCGCTCGCAACAAACACTTCCACCCCAACGCAAGCCTGAGGTGATATCTAAGATATGCTTAGATCTGGCGGTTTTTGGGGATATGGGAAGTGCGGAAAACTGCATCTGGCGAGGGTTGTTCGTGCGTAGGTGTGCGTGTGAAATGGTTCTTCCCTCCTGCACTTGGACCCTGCAATGGTGACACATGAGTAGCGTTTTTTGTGGTTAAACCCAATAAGATTATATTCCTTATATAAAAAATCCTATACCCCAAAAGGAGGATAGAATCTTACTCTATATTGGGTATATATAGTAGTATCCCCAAATAAAATACTACACACATGGGGAGTGCTCCTAAAACTCCCTAAGGTTGAAGGTTTAGGGTTTAGGGTTTGATGCTACAAGTCCTACATGAATCAAGTAGGCTAGAGATACTATAGGTAATAATCATCAACATAATATGAAGTCCTTAACAGGTCATGCAGGATCTTCATATGCAGGGTATAAATACTCGCAGACCTCTGTCAGAAGAGCCCTGTCTCGCTAAACCCTAAACCCTGAACCCTAAACCCTAAACTCGGGGAGTTTTCCTTTGCACCCACTGGCTCGGATCCCGAGGCCTCGAAATACGTATGGCCCTTCATCAGGATATTTGGCACCCATAGCCCAAGGTTCGAAACCTTAGGGTAAACCCAAAAAACCTTGGGGGTAAACCCTACACCCTAAACCTTGGGGTAAACCGTAAACACTTAAGAGTACAAACTTGAAGTCTTCGGCTATCGAACGGTCGGCCTGAGCAACCTCATGCATTGGAACTATAGTACAGCCCACAGGGTTTGGCTTGGGAGAGATTAGGGTTCAAGGCTTTGGGTTCAGGAGTTTGCGTTGAGCTTACGATTCTGGGCTGTTGGGCTGTTGGGCTTAGGGTCTGTGATCTGCGGCTTGGGGTTTCGCCTAAGCCCTCAATGGTTTAGGGTTTAGGATTCTAGTTCACCTTAAGCAGATAGAATATGGCTTTGGGTCCATTATATTAAGGTCCCCCATATACCCCATATTCTATCTACTTTAGGAGGGCTATATCCCTATGTACCCCAATATGACCAACATAATCCCCATAACCGTTGTAGTGAGTAACATCCGAAACAGGCCCTAAGCCACAAACCGCGGCACTTCCGACAGAGGGGCGCTCGAAAACCTGGGTTGCTGTTAAGGAACTTAATTTAAGTTACCATAATGGGTATATATATATAGTAAATAATAGGGTTTCCCCAATATAGTAACGTAAATTAAGTTCCCTAACAGCAACCCAGAAACGTCATCTCATAGATTCTCCGCTCGCGGAGGCATCACTGACGAGCATGGAAGAGAACAGGGAGTTGACATGCGCTATAGTCTAAACTCCTTAAATGGGGATTATGTAGGGTTTAGGGTTTAGGGTTTAGGGTCTTAACTCCTTAAAGGGGGTTATAAAGGGGAATATATATGGGACTAGTATAGGGGTTACTAAGGGGGATACTAGGAGTTTAGACTATAGCTCACATGCATGAGGAGTCTGTCGAATTTTTTGGATTGGGAAGCGTTTTGGTTTACGGTTCGGTCGGGTTTAGGGTTCAGGGTTTAAGTTTTGGGGTTGGGGGTTCAGGGTGTTCGGGTTCAGGGAGTTTCTCGAAACACGGGTAGCGGGCCTCAAAGGATGGGTAGGAATCACTTTTGGAATATGCTGCAGTAATGCACCCTACACCCTCAACCTTGGCGCATACATGATGGAGCTTGTACGTCAAGCTTGGGTATAGGGTTTAACTTGGCAGAGGAACGTGCTAGGCGTGCCAAGAGCTTGAAATTGAAGTGGGGTTTGGGGCTTAGGGTGTTGGGTTTAGGGCGTGTCACACGCTGCGCGCAACCCCCTACGCAAGACACGTGTTGTGGTGTGCTTGCGCTCAGGTTCACTTATCTCTCCCAACCCACCCAGTTTTAAACCTTTATCCAGTTTAAGGTCTTTCTGCCCCCGAACCTCCTATCAAGGGGATGCTTGCTTAGTTTGGAATTTCCGGCTGCGTGTTGCAGATCAAACAAGGCCCTTTCTGGACCATCCCCCTTGGTTGCTCTGGCCCTGATGTGAACCATAGTCTAAACTCCTATTACCCCCCTTAATAAAGGAGAATCAAAGCGCACAGAAAATAGAACATGAAATGGAAACTGCTATATATAGGGTTATGTAAGGGTTATATAAGCTATAGTCTAGACTCCTAGTACCCCCCTTAATAGCCCCTATAATAGGGTCAAGCCCTAAACCCTAAACCACTGATACTTGGGGGTGGGGGGGGCGAAAGAAGAAGGAGAGCCAGTGGTGGAGAGTGATATCGTCTGGACGAGTTGGGCCGATTCTAGGAAATACTCGTTTAGGGCTCAGGTTCTCCATTTAGCACCAGAAATCCCGAGCCTAAATCCATAAACCCTGAACCTTTAAACCCTAAACCCTGAAACCCTAGAGCCTACACCCCTAAACCCTCAAACCCTAAACCCTACAGACCTAAGCTCCCTGGTTCAACTTGATGCACATCGATCTCGATTGTCCATGTGCTCAGACCGGCAAAATGAAGTTCAGGGCTTCGTCTTCTGGATTTACTGTAGGGTTTAGGATTAGGGTTTAGGACTAGGGTTTAGGGTTCTTGGCTTAGGGATTGCAATTTAGGATTCAGGATTTAGGTCTTCATTGGAGGGTCAGGCATTTGGAAGCACAGGTTGAGGTGTAAACATTTAAAGCTCCTGTTTGCCGAGCGCGGCTTAGACTGGCCTTGGGTTAGCTGGGACTGAAGGAATGGCAAAGCAAATGGAAACTACTATCCCTAAACCCTAAACTTTGGGTACTGCCCCCACCCAGTAACATTCTATATTGTAGGTCCTATTACGGGCTATATATAACGATATTACATTTGTTAACCAACTGAGGGGGGGCAGTACCCAACCTAAACCCATAATGGGTTATGTAGGGGCTACCATAAGGATCGATTTCTTCATTCCCAGCTAACCAAAGGCCAGTTGAGTATCGGGCTGCTTGCTCAGACGGATATCCCAGTCTGGCAATTCCGGACGAAATAAATTTTAGGGTTCAGGGTTAACCCTAAACCGTAAGCCCTAAACGTAATGCTCAAACCCTAAACCTGAAACCCTAAACCCCAGATCTAAAACCCTAAATCCCAGATCTAAAACCCTAAATCCCAGATCTAAAACCCTAAATCCCAGATCTAAAACCCCAAATCCCAGATCTAAAACCCCAAATCCCAGATCTAAAACCCTAAACCCTAAACCTGAAACCCTAAAACTCCAACTGAGAGCCCTACCACCTAGACTTCGTTCTCCTACCCTTTCTAAGGTACAAAAGAGTAGGGTATAGGGTTAGGGTTTAGGGTTTAGGGTTTAGGGTTTAGGGTTTAGGGTCTAGGTCGTCCTTGCCTTGGGGGCGTTTTGAGACCATTCCTGAAACTTCAAAGCCCGAGGTCTACACTGTTTTGAAGCCCAGGGTTTTGAGGACTATTTGGGAGTTCCCCACAATTAGGGTATGAAAGAGAGTATCAGGCTTATCTATAGGGTTTAGGGCTTAGGGACTATTTGAGAGTTTCCAAAAAAGAATGGTATGAAGGGGATTTTGGGGCTTGCATAGGATTTAGGGACTACTTGAAAGTTGCCCAAGAACAGGGGTATTGAAGGGATTATACAGGTTTTTTATACAGGGTCTCGGGCTTAGTGAACAATTCGAGAGTTTCCCAAAACTAGGGGTATCTGGGGGACCAACAGTCAGGACTATACTATTTTGAAGTCTATATTGGGGTTCCCACGTATAGAAACTACCATTTACAGGTTCAGGGTTGAGGGTTTAGGCCTATTCTACACTTTCACGATCGAAAGTTCGGGGTTGAGAGCCCTAAGCCCACAAACCTTAAAGTTAAAGCTCCTCGCCCCACATTGAGCTTCTTATGCAAACCTCCATGAGGATAGAAAGCAGATCTGCACCAACAATCTGCAAAGACATTGTCGCACAAGTCGGCGCATGTGGGGGCAGGCACTCTCAGAAGCTTCCTGTCGAATCCAAACCCTCAAGCCTGAACGGGTACCGTATAGAAAGACTGTTGAAACAAGTGGTGATCTCGAAGCGAATGCAAGGGTCTTCTGTAATGATTACATAGGGATTGCTTGGCATTGCTGATATGAAAGAATGTCCATCATTGCTTCGACCATAACCTGTCATTTGCTGGTACGAGGTCTGGGCACAGCGCAATACTGCTACGTGGTGAGACATGTGTTGCGCTGCTGATGAAGAACATCCTGCATCACCCTAAATGCCTTAACACCTTTGCAGTTACCGCCATCCAGAGATCTTTGCAGAACGTGGTGCACCCATTCCTTCATCAACCATCATTAGGTCTCCCAGTGACTCCAGGGCGGAAACGAGCCCTCAGGACCTCTCAGGAGGGTCTAAGGACTGTTGCGCACTAGGGGACCTGTGGGACCTAGCATTGCTAGGTAAAGAAGATCCCTAGGCCCCTGGGATCCATTTACCAATAATGGAGAACTGGGTCCTGAAGCCTGAACATATTACCTACATTGGACTGTTTGGATCCCTGGCGGATGGCCTCAATTCCGAAACAGGCAGGGAGAAGTTTAGTGAGTGTGGTCATAAAATGCACATGAATCATGTGTTGGGTGCTCCAAGCAAACAAGAGCCGATGTTCATGCAAAATACCAAATAATCCCGCAGAGGTGATCAACGAGAAGATGATCTCCGTTCTGGGGACAACTGTATCCGCAGCCTCAGAGATGCTCACACCAGGACTCCATGTACATACTTCTGGGTAGCATATTGGGGTTATATTGGGGTGATATTGGGGTGATATTGGGGTTATATTGGGGTTATATTGGGGCTACATTGGGGTTATATTGGGGCTATATAGGAATAATGCAAAAGGACATGGAAACGACTAGGGTTTATAGGGATTCTATAGAGTATATTATGCAGTTGCAGGCCATTGCTTGGCCACACTTGCTGCCTGTATCCGTTCTGTTGGGGGGAACGAGCAGCAAACCCTTGATGCACAGCCCCCTCACCATGTAGGGGTTGTTGCGCAACAGATGGACACGAAAGAGATTTTTCTGGTCATTGGCAAAACTCTGGAAGTCTACCTACTCCTAGTCTACTCTCCAAACCTCCTTGCTTTTCCTTAGTACCCCCTCTATACAACCCCCGTAGGTTCCCCCTTAATTAACCTTAGTTAGGCCTCATTATCCCTAGATCACCTTAATTAAAGGGGGAACCCAGGGATGGTTGTATAGAGGGGGGTAGTTGGGGAACCCATGAAAACCTTTAGCCTAAACCCCCAAACTCTGACGTCAGCACACTCTGGGAGGGGGCTGTGCACACGAAGTTCATGGGGAACCCCTCCCGAAAAGGACTCGCAAACCCGGGGGACCATGAAGGCATTAAGGAAAGGCTATGACTTATTGAGGGTTATTGAATCTTTCCTAAACCCCAACATAAACCTTTTTGATCCTTAGCAATCTGGAGTTCCTTTTGGGGAGGACCCCTGAAGGCTCTATGATTTGAACATGATGCGATTGATACAAGAAAAACTGCATGACCCTAAGTAAGTACTTTATCTCAGAGTCATGGTACGATGGGATGCTATAACCCTAAACCCTAAACCTACTGGCTCTTACGAGAGAATAAAGGGACATATTCTATAGGGGTTATATAGGGATTATATTCCCTGATTCCCTACTTAGAACCAGTAAGTAGACCCTAAAAAGGTCATGCAGCATTTCGAATATCACCAATATCAACCACCTACTTCCAGCGCTGCTAGTCGCAGGCACAGGTTTGGATGAGACTTTCTCGAACATAGGGGTGGCCTTAGTGATCCAAGGGATGTGTAGGAAGCATAGGGGGACTATAGAGGTTCCTACCGGAGGTTCTAGAGGGGCTATTTTGAGAAGTATCTGAGAAGTATCGAACTTCTTTAAGGTGCGGTGATCCTTTTCCTCTCCTTGCCTCATCATCTCGAGAACGTAGAAAGACTTTTGCTTTTGCCTGTCTCTCTCTCTCTCTCTCTGCCTCTCTCTCTCTCTCTCTCTCTCTGCCTCTCTCTCTCTCTCTGCCTCTCTCTCTGTCTCTCTCTCTCTTGTTGTCTGAAATGAAAGCGGAAGCAAACATTTAAAGCAACATGTCCAGCAATGACCCAAGGAAGTACAGCGGATAAAAGACGTCCACCCGGCCAGTCAGGCGGCCGAGAGTCTCCAAACTCAACCCAGGAATGTAATGTAGACCCGTGATTAATAAACACCCTCCTATTAAGGACCGTAATATAAGGATCCCTACTATAATCCCTGTTAAGGGGAGGGGGTTTAGTAATCATGGATCTACATTAGTTCCTTCTTGGGTTGAGGGTTTAGGGTTTGGGGTTTAGGATTTAGGGCTTCTTTACAAGGATTCTCCTTAGAACCCTTTCCGCAAAAAAAATCCTAGATTGGAAGGTCTATACCACATGTATGACAAAGGAGCCATGCCGAAGAAGAGTTCAGGATAAGAATTCTCCTACGCAAGCACCGAACCCTCATGCGCATCTAGCTCGTACTTTTGTGGATGAAAGGGATCTGTAAAGCAGGGTTGCTGCTACGCAAATTTCTTTGGACTGTACATGCCCTAGACCCTAAACTTTTTGTCCCAAACCCTAAACGCTAAACCCTGAATCCTAAACCCTGAGCCCTAAACCCTAAACCCTGAATGCTACGCCCTATACCCTAAACCCTAAATCCGACATTCTAAATCCTGAACCCTAAGCCAGTTACCAGGAAATTACATTCCAGTCTAGGATGCCGTCCGGCTTTCTGTCTGTTTCAACAGCCCCTCTCCTAAACTTTCTGGGCCACGTAACTCATGCAAAAGCCTTTGAATTGGACCGAGGCTTTGGCCATAGCCCTAAAGATGTGCGTAAACCCTAAAGTTTAGGGTTTAGAGGGAGCTAGAGTAAGCCAGTCGTCAGGCTTGCTTGTACTAGTGGTGATCTGAGCTTGGTACATCCAAACCATGAGTGATCTTGGCAAGGCCTCATCGTTGCGTGAGTGGAGAAGCAGCTTCCAGAAAAGTGTCCCTAAACCCTAAACCTGAAGCCCTAAACCCTAAACCCTAGATGTTTGGACCGAGACTCGTCAAACCTGCAATTAATTGATGAGGGCGCTTATTTGCTCTAGTAGAGCTCCTCCTTATGCCGCAGCGACACACAATAGACTACAGGTCCGAAGGATAACCCAGAGTCACCTGCCTCCATAGTCCCCCAAAAGTAGATAGAATAGGGGGTATATGGGGCTAGGTTACTCAGTAAGCCCTAACTAATAAGGGTACCCTTTTTCCTACTGTTCTGTTTTAATGAGGAGACCCCCAAACAAAAAGGGTAANNAGGGTACTACTGGGGTACCTAGGGGGATCTTCTTATGATCTTAGGGATATCCATAATCAATCTACTTAAGGGCGACTGTATCTCCATCATGGTAGGTCTGCACCTGAAGAATCATGACCTTGCATGATATAAGGAGGTTTAGGGTTTAGGGTTAGGGTTTAGGGTTTAGGGTTTAGCGTTGTCAGTTCCCTGAATTTAAGTAACGTTACTATACTAGGTTGGCCCCTAAAAATCTTTGAAAAATATTAGTATATAGGGTCCCCTATTAAAGCCATTAGGGAAAATATCAAATATCCCAGGGGCCTACCCAGTACAGTCATACATACCACCTGTACCACTTACAGTCCCACGAACCTTGAAGCTGGCATCTACTACCCGAGGCAAAGTATGCCAGAAGCAAATGATCAAATGGCGCAAAGATTGCATATGCGGTGTTCTGAGAGCTCTCCTCTTGAAACCCGAAAAAGATGTTCCAACTAAGTTAGAACCCGTTTTTGAAGGCTGCCTGTTTGTCATACTGAGTACTACGATAACTTAGACTATAGTCCCCCTTAAGCCTTAAGTAGATAGAATATGGGGTATATGGGGATCTTATTATAATGTACCCAAAGCCATATTCTATCTACTTAAGGGGGACTATATACCTATGACTGTTCTAATCTGTTAGTACGAAGAGTCTCCCTTGCCAGGTCTCGGCCGATGCATCCTAGCCCTCAAGCCAAACTCTACATGACCTTTCTTGAAGCCCCAAACATTACCTGAATTTCCCCCCAAAAAAATGTGTAGAATAATAGCTCCAAGCCTAAGCCCTACTAGCCTTTTGTGTACTTTACCTAGTTCTGAGTCCCGGTAGTCATACACTTGAGAACCTCGACCTGCACAACCGAGACCCTAAACCCCCAAGGGTTTAGGGTCTAGGGCTTAGGAAAGTACGGTGAGTCTTGGATACCACCTAACCTTCCAACAGCATCCCAAATACTGTAGTTGTGGTCATATGATACTTTGTAATAAGGATCCAGGCCACCCAAAATACAGGGTGTAATTAAGGTTTGATGGAAGCCTGAATAATTGCTATATACTATCATCCTGAGGTTTATTTCAAGCACCCTATACCTGACTATAAACCCTAAACCTATAGAATC
>CAJNIZ010005874.1:2538-15655 GCA_905231905.1 Symbiodinium pilosum | reverse complement strand
TCGAGGTGCCCTGTAGCTTAGGGTTTAAGGTTCAGGGTTTAGGTTTAGGGTTCAGGGTTTAGGGTTCAGGGTTTAGGTTTAGGGCTTAGGGTTTAGGGTTTAGGGTTTAGGGCTTAGGGAGTTTAGGGTTCAGGGTTTAGGGTATAGCTGTAAGGGGGCCTAGGCCCAATAATAAGGACTATAGTATGTATATTGAGGTCTGTATTGGGTTCCACCTATTTTGGGAAACTACCATATACACTTTGCCATTCATATGTCCATCCCTATCTAACACGACGTACCCCTACAACCCCTGCAAAGACCCCTTGTTTGGGCCGCCCGCATCTGGCCTGTTTAAGTGGGTTGCTGTTAAGAAGCTCAAACTAAGTTACTAGAACAAGGAAACCGTATTATTTGCTATACACCCATATCATGGTCACCCTCAACCCTAAACCCTTAAACCCCTAAACCCTCAACCCTTAAACCCCCAAACCCTAAACCCTACACCCCAAACCCTATATAACCCATTATAGTAGTTTCCATTTTCTTTTCCATTATCCCCATATAACCCCGATATATTCCTAAGATTACCTCTACTAAAGGGGGACGAAACCCTAAACCTAAACCCTAAACCCTAAACCCTTAAACCCCAAACCCCTAACCCTTAAACCCTAAACCCTAAACCGCCAAAACCCCAAACCATTAACCCACTTTGCGGCCTCTGCCGAGAGCTTCGTGAAGAGGGGTGCCGCCATCGGATCCAGCCTGCAAGGAACGACTCTGACCCTAACCCTAAGGGTCCAAGGACCCAAATAATAGGGTCCCTTTACAGGGGTTATAGGGGTATATAGGACCCAAATAATAGGGTTTTAGGACCTAAATACCATGAATATTATGGTATTTGGGCCCTAAAGCCCTATTATTTGGGTCCTTGGACCCTTAGGGTAAGAGTTCTGAGGGGTTCATAAGGTTTGGGGTTTAGGGTTTTAAGGTTTTAGGGGTTTAGGGTTTAGGGTCTTAGGGTTTTAGCGTTTGGGGTTTAGGGGTTTAGGGTTTTAGGGTTTAGGGTGTACCAGGATGACTGCGCAGAGCGCGGGCATAAGGGAGTTTCTCAAAATTGGGTACTTAAAGCTTCATGTGACTTGGCAACTATAACCTTACGTCTAATCACGGTAACCTATATCATGCCATTTAGCGGAATTGTAAGTAGGTTTATGAAGCCCAGTTCCAAATACTTTCCAAAATCCGATGGACCCTCAGGCGCCCTCCAAATTTCAGATTGCAGGATTTGGAAATAGTAAAAGTCATGAGGCGGTCATAGGTGGGCTCCTCTTCAAGAATGTGGTCCGATTGAAACACACTTTCGTGCAGTCATGACCATGACTTGTGAAAGCGTCTTTTTCTTAGATCTCAGTGTAGGACACTTCCGCTGTACGCGGACCCTCTGCGCGCCTGAGGAAAATGAAGCTCCATTCGGTCTTTCTATCTTTTTGGTGGAGCCCCTTGAACATTACACAAGCGGCTGTTTTTGGGTCACTGTTTGGAAGGGCGAAGCTTTTTTTGCGCGTGCTTTCCGAAAAGGCTGTTTTGCACGTCATGCGAATCCCATTGCTACTACCGCATTTCTGTTATTTTCTGTTCTTAAGGGGGCATTCTATCGCATTCTGCCTGGGCTCAAAGGTAAGTAACACAATGGCCCCAAACCTCTGCCTTGTTGACAGAAACTCTTAGTCCCTTGGGCAGATAGGTTTAGGGCTAACCTAAACCTAAAACTTCAAACCCTAACGTCTATGTCGATATAAAGCCCAAATAGGCTATAGTCTAAACTCCTAGTATCCCCCTGAGTAACCCCTATAATAATCCCCTTTTTAGGAGTTAAGACTATAGCGCAAATGGTAAATCCAACACGGCCTTGTCAGGATCAGCCGTGGCGTCCAACAGCAGACGAACGGCTTCCACTGAGCCTTTGCCTGATTTAAGCCATGATCTAAATGCTCCTTAATGGGGAGTTATATAGGGGATTATATAGGGAACTAGTACAGGGGTTATTAAGCCCAAAGCCTCAAACCCCAAAACCTGAAACCCTAAATCCTAAACCAGAAACCCCCATGGTCCTTAGGCAGCTTATATCGTTTGTCATAGGATCGGATCGCCCTTTAAGGAAGTGCATTCCCGAATGTCCTTTCTTGACCAGGACTTTTCGAACAACCCGCAAATCGAGTCTCAGTTCTCATCATCATTACCATCACCATCATAAGTCCTAAACCCTAATCCCTAATCTTGTTCGTTGGGTTTAGGGTCTAGGGTTCGTTGGGTTTCGAGTTTCAGTTGAGGGCCCATTCAAACCAGGCTTGACGGTCCGTCATCCAGAGGGTCCCTAGCATGGACACGGGCTATCCTAGGCCGGAAATCAGGGAGTTGTCCTTTGTACCCTTAGGGTTTGCATCCTTGGGTTTTGGGTCCCTAAACCATGGAATCTGGCCCTAAAAAAGAGTATTTGGGGCCCAAAACCTAGGGTTACACCATGAAGGGTACAAACTTCAAGTCTTTGAGGAAACCCATGAACCCCAAAACCCCTAAACCGCAAGCCCTGAATGTCTAACCCTAAGGGTCCAAGGACCAAAATAATAGGTTCCGGGTCCAAATACTATAATACTAATGGTATTTGGGACCTAAAGCCGTATCATTTGGGTCCTCGGACCCTTAGGGTAATAGAGGGCCCGAAACAAGCAGCAAGATCAGTTTGAGGTCTTTTTGAAGTATGCCCTTTACCGGACTTATAGAAGGAATCTAGGACTGTAGTTTGGATAATGTTTGAGGCTTCTACATTACATAATCCCCATGAATCCTTATGTAAACCCACTTCCGACTTGATTTCGCATCTTCTTGTCCACCGGATTCTTCAGTTTGGGTAAGTTTTTAGGCCGCTAAGCCCTACACCCTAAACCGCTTAAACACTGAAGTCTTAAGCCTAAATAGAATTAGCCCAAGCTGCAGGAGGCTTCATAGAGCGGCGTCCGAGCATCGCGGTTTGCCAAATTCAGCTCGGCTGACGCTCCTAGCAGCAGTTCTACACCTGGGCTTTGGATAGGGCTTTGGGGTTAGGGCTTAGGGGTGAAGGTTTGAGGACAGTTTAGGGGTGTGGGTTTCCCTGTGATGGGTGCAATCCTTAAAGCCTAAAACCTTAAACCCTAAAACTCTAAACCCTAAGCTTTACCTAATGATCACTTTACCCAATGATCCCTCATTTCCTTCCCAGATGCAGCTGGCGTGTCCGCGTGCAGAGCACATCTCCAGGGCTGTCCTTCCCAAGTGGTCCTCTAGGTGTTTTAGGGTCCTTAGGGCTTCGGGTTTAGGGTTTGTAGGGTTTGTAGGTTTTAGGGTTTATAGGATTTAGAGTTTATAGGGTTTAGGGATCAGGGTTTATAGAGTTTAGGGTTTTTAGGGTTAGGGTTTATAGCATTTAGGGTTTAGGGTCTATAGACTTTATGGCTTAGTGTTTAAGGCTGAGGGCTTAGTGGAACAAAACTTGTCTGGACACCCGAAGTGCCTTTCTCTAGGGCCTAAAGTACTACTGTATAGGGTCCCCCCAGGGCAGGTATTTCGGCTATGAGTCAATGAGGGAGAGTAATTCTTTGGTAGTTCATGACGGGCAGTGTTTCGCGGTACCTGGCCCCTGAGAGTAAGGAAAGAAATGGACCCAAACCCTGAACCCCTAAACAGTCAAGCGGGCCACTATTCTACATGGGTTCAGGGTTTGGTGGCCGGGGTCTTGGGGCTAGGCTAGGCTTCACGGATTGGGGTTCAACAGTGGGATTCTTGGGAGGCCAGAGGGTTTTGAGGTTTGAGTCTAGGGTTTAGGGCTTAGGGCTTAGGGTTTATAGGGTTTATGACGGTGTGGGTTGTAGGGTTTAGTGGCTTTATAGGGTTTTGGATATAAAGGGTTTAAGGTTTATAGAGTCTAGGGCCTAGGCTTTAGGGTTAAGGGCTTGAGGCCTCCATAAAACCGAAACCCTGAAGGGCAGTTTCAAAGCTCCGAAACCCTAAAAATCTGAAACCTATACCCTTGACCCCTGACCCTAAACCCTAAACCCCAATTGGGAGTTTCTCAAAATTAGGGTACCCTTATGGGGGTCCATATAGTAAAACTATTTTGGGGTCTATATTGGGGTCCCCCTATTTTAGAGAAACTACCAATTCCTGGCTGTCCTGACAGTCGAGATGGGCTCTGGCTTCCAACATGCTCCGCACGGCTGTCGCGCAGCCCATGGAAGCAGCAATATGAAGGGGTGTCATACCTGGGTGGGTTTAGGGGTTTAGGGGCTTAGGGTTTAGGGTTGGGTGGCTAGGTTCCCCAGTAAAACTTCAGGGGGTCTCGGGTTTAGCATGTAGGGTTTTGGAGTAAGGTTAACCAGAATGAAAAGGGAAAAAGGGTACTATTTGGGGTACCTGGGTGCGCGCTGCGTTTGGCTGGGGCATAGGGCTTCAGGTATTCGGGCTGAGGGCATGTAAGGTTTAGCTATTTATAGATTCGGGGCTAGGGGATTTTGGGCTCAGGGCACACATGCAGTCAGAGGTCTTATTGCCGCAAATAACGTGCTTGGCATCAACCCGATCCAAACGTACCCAATGCCCATGATTGATCCTATGCGCCGCCTCCCGTGTCTCTAGACCCCCAAACCCTAAACCCTAAACCCTAAACCCCAAACCCCAAACCCTAAACCCTAAACCCCTAAACAGGCCAGGTGCCATCTTTACCAGCTTTGTTGGCGTCCGGACCAGAATTCAGAAGAAGAGTCACTAGCTCCTCGTACTTCCTACCGAAGGCCTCATGTATCCTTGGGTTGAGTTTAGGGTTTAGGGTTTAGGGTCTAGGGTCGAGGCGTAACAGGGGGTTTACAGGGGCTTCGTGTGGATATATAGGGGTTTTATAGGGATATGCAGGGTCTAGCGTTTCTGCCAACTAGAAGTCTCTATAGCAAGGATAATAATGACATTTTGGGGTCTATATTGGGGGGCATCTAGGCTATCCTTCGCAAGGTTCCCCTTCATGTGGCTTATTCAGGGGGAATTACCGCTATTTTGGGGGAACCGTAGCCGGGGGGAGCGTAATTAGGGGATTAGGAGAACCCCAGTTCCCATTTCATGTTCGATGTTCTTTTCCATTTGATTCCCCATTATTGGAAGAATATCGCCAAATCAACGCCAAAACCCGAGCAGGCAGCGGGGAGAAGCCGTCGGCATCAGATTTGTCCACGTCAGCTCGCGCAGCCAGCAGCAAATGCACGAAGTCCACTTGACCCTTCCTGCAGACCTTGCAAAACGCTTTGGGGCAGTAGTCTAGGATGTAGAAGGGTTGTAGGGATAGTAGGGATAGGCGTGATTTACACCATCTGGAGGCTGAGGAGTACGTAGGGACGTGGGGTTTGCCAGCTAGGAGTATGTAGGTATTCTGAACTCGGGTTTCCGGGGTTTGGACCGGGAACTAGCTTTGGGACTGCACATGGGCTAGGTTCTGTGTATATCATGCAAGAGGCTGGGTACATCCTTTAAGGTCCAATTATCCAAATATCCTTGTGCAGCAGCACCAAAGAATGCCATCATCGTAATCCCTTTATACTGATGTTCAACGGCCCTCGCCTCTGATATTGGATGTTCCCCAAACCCTAAACCCTAAGCCCTAAACCCTAAACCCGAAACCCTATGACCCTGATGGTAGCTTTCAGAAACAGGGGGGCCCCATAGCGACCCCCAAATGCTACAACCATGATTACAAGGACCACCCCGA
The DNA here is from genome assembly GCA_905231905.1 of Symbiodinium pilosum. Lineage (NCBI taxonomy): Eukaryota > Dinophyceae > Suessiales > Symbiodiniaceae > Symbiodinium > Symbiodinium pilosum. The sequence goes on along the minus strand of CAJNIZ010005874.1, from coordinate 9,888 downwards.
GTTTTCGGGGCACCCCCATCTAATCTTGGGAACCCTAAACCCCCAAACCCTCAACCCTGCATGACCGTAGAAAGGATATAAAGGCCTTGCAGATCTTCAGCCCTCATTGCTACCTTAAGCCTTAAGCTCAGGTTTAGAGATTAGGTTTTAGGGGTCTAGAAGTTTAGGGTTTTAGGCTCAGGTTCAGGGATGGCCTAAGAACCACAAAGACAGCCAACAAGCAAGGCCATTATTCCATGTATTCTTGCTCCAGGTAGTTGGTTGCAGCCTTCAGTTATAATTTTGCAGGTTACACACCGCACTGTAGGGGACTCATGAATGGCTTTATTGGGCTCATATAAGGGCTAAGGGTAATAGAGTTTAACAGTCATGTCCAAACCTACCCCTGTTTAGGGTTTAACAAGGATGGTGTTCCCCTAAACCCTAAACCCTAGTTCCCAGGGCCTATATTAAGGGCCCATAGCTAGGGCCTTCCTAAGCCCTAAGCCCTAAGCCTCATAATTCAGCCTAACCCTAGATCCTAAAAATTGCAATCTAAACCCTGAACCTAAACTCTACACCCTAAACCCTATAAACCCTCGAGCCTAAATCCTAAACCCTAAACCTTAAGCCCTAGCCCCAAAAATTGCCCCAGTGCAACGCCGGCACCATCTGAAGAGGTGTGCGGCCTCGCTCACCGCCGGATTTGTTGCCTGGAACCCCTACACACCTAAATCCTAAACCCTGTGTACCCTAAGCCCCTACACATCCAAGCCTATAACCCTATAAACCAAAGACCCTAAACCCGATATACCCTAAGCCCTTTATAGGGTTTAGGGTTTAAAGTATATAGGATGTAGGCTGTAGGGCTTCGGTTTTAGGATCCAGGTGTAAGGTTCTAGGGTTTAGAGCTTTACGGTTTCGATTCTTGGGTCCGGTTGTGACGGCTTAGGGTTTAGGTTTGGGGTTGAGGGTTTAGAAGTTAGCGGACTGTCGAGGCTTATGGAAGCTTATTGATCCTCATCAGGTTGGTGGTCCTAGGAGTTAATGTGTAGAAGGACATACATACCTACTTAAACACATGCATGCATGTGCATATGTATACATGCATGCATGTGCATATGTATACATGTACAGACCGGAAAACCCTGTACCCTATACCAGAGCACTGAACTCTGTACAAGCCAACAGCATGAAACCTGGCAACCTAATCCTTGAGCCTGAAATTGGCGTTTCTCCAGACCTCCTTTATGTGATGCCCAAGAGCGACCCTGTTATGCAATCTCTAGGGTGTCCTCGTTTTGAGAAAACTACAGTCCCTAACCCCTAGACCACAAATCCTAAACCCTAAGCCCGAAACCCCAAACCCCAAACCCTCAGCCAAGATCAGCTAGGCGGCAGTCCGCTTCGCATGCCAGAAGGAAGCTTACGACTTCGCTGCGGCCCCGATCTAGAGCCACCTGATGAGGTAATGTGGCTGGGGTCTTAAGCTGCGGGTTTAGGACAGGGTTGAGGGCTTAGGGCTTCGAGCTTACGGTATGATAAGAGGATTTGGGTAATAGCCAATCGCAGAGAGTAGGACCTTTTACCTACATCAAATCCGCTCATTCGTGTAGAGCTTAAGGCTTTTGGTCCAGGAAAGTGTCTCCAGATACCCTGTATGGCCTTTACTTGATGCCAAGTACAGGATCATACCACTACTATAGACAAAATGTAGGGAGGGTTGAGTGAGGGTTTAGGGCTCAGCTAATGGTCTGTCGGGCGCGTTTCTGAGCTTTCGCGCACGGCTTGCCGCAATCGCGTTTTAAAAGCCAAATTTGTGATTTCCGATCAAAAAAATTGTTGACAAAATTCTCTGAAAAAACGTAGAAACTACTTTAGCTGTGCATCCTGTGTGAAGTCCAGGAACCAATGCGTGGAGAACGCATCGCGCACGTTTCTTTACTTTCGAGCACGGCTTGCCGCGATCGCGTTTCTAAAGCCAAATTTGGGATTTTCGTTCGAATTTATGTTTGACGAAATTCTCTGAAAAGGCGTAGAAACTACGTTAGCTATGGATCGTGACGGGAAAACCATTCGAGCAGCTTAGGGTAGGGAAGTCCGTACCCCAGAAGGCACAGGGGAATCTTGACGCTCTTCCACAAGATTAGAAGATTATACCCTAAACCCTACACCAGTCCTGCCAGATGATGAAAGTTTTCCTGGCGCTCATCAAGCCCGAATGGGGCCTGGCTACTTGGAGGTTCATGGGCAAGGCTGGTTCAGAGTTTAGGGCTTTAGGGTTTAGGGTTTAGGGTTTAGGGTTTTAGGGTTTAGGGTTTAGGGTTTAGGCTTTAGGCTTTAGGGTTTAGGGTTTTAAGCTCGATGGAGCTATGAGCACCCTGGAGTTCGGCTCTAAATATACAAGCCCAAGTGAACAGTGTTTTTCTTGGTGGTTGAACCTAGTAAGATAATATTCCTTGTAGAAAATGCTATACCCCAAAAGGAGGATATGATCTTAATCTATATTGGGTATCATAGTATCCCCATTTAAAATACTACTCAAGTTACTCTGACCTCTACTATGATTGCCCATGAACTCACAAGTAGGCCTAGCCCTACAAGCAACCTCTGATAGCCAAGCTCAAATTCATGCCCAGGGCTCAACCCCTAAAGCCTAAACCCTCCTACCAATCTTCAAGCCCTGACTCTACCAACCCTAGTATACTAAACTCATCCACAGCAACAAACCCAGGAACAACAAAAATCGTGCATCCTGTTCTTAAAAAAACTACCAACCCTAAAGCCTGAACCTTAAAACCCCCAACCCCGCCTAAACCTTGGGTCCTTCCCCCTCTCAGCAACTGCCCTAAAAGGGTCTTCATGACGCGTCAATTTTACCCCTATTATGTCTTAGGGGCAATGACCCAACCTTACAATTGACCTCGCAAGACCCCTAAGCCCTAAAACCCTAACGACCCGAACCAACAACCCTAAAGTCCTAAAGCCCTAGACCCTAAACCCGAAAGCCCTAAACCCAACTCCTCAGCCCACCTCCAGCGGGGTGTCCCCGTTGACGTCAGCCAGGTTGGGATCTTGCCGTCGCTTCAGTAAGGTCTCCATAGCAGCTGTATCTTCATACTTCCTGATGGGGGGTTCAGGGTTTGGAGGTTTTGGGGATTAGGGTTTAGGGTTTAGGGGTTGGGGTGTGGGGTATAGGGTGTAGATTTGAAGAAAGGTCACCATAGAAACAATGTCTTCATACTTCCTGAAGGATTCAGGGTTTAGGGTGTGGGGTCTCGTGTGTGCCACACGGCTTAGGGCTTGCTAAGTTACCGACTCGGGCCTAAACCCTGTACCTCCCTGTATATGCCTATATGCCGGCCCTAAAAGCCCGATGAATCATGCTTTCCCGGGTACGCTAGCCGAAATTCGGGCTTCTGCTAGAGCGTCAGTAAAGGCCAAGCGTTCAGGTCAAGGGTGCCAACGACCGATTCTGAACTCAAGCATTCAACTCGGTTTGGATCTAGGGTATAGGGATTCGGGGCTCTTGAGTTTAGAGCGTCAGGGGGTTATTCGTGCGTTACTCGGGTAAAGTGATCACACTGTAAACCATAGACCCTACCTTAAACCTAAAACACCTTCAGTCGTAGATACCTAGCGCATAATCCTCGATATGACATCCCACAACTGACGGCATCTGACGGCGTTCTGAGAATCTGGGTCTAGGCTAACCCCTACTCCCTGACCCTTAATCCCTACCTAAACCCCAAAAGTGTGTAAAATAAAAGCACTAAACACACAAAAACAGCCCAAAAAGGCTATTATTTTACATAATTGTGGGGTACAGGTAATTCCTAAACCCCAAATCCTGCACGCTCCCTCGACCTTGATACTTGCTTTGAATGTCTTTCGTAACCCCTGATCATCCCTGAGCCCCCAAAATCCCTAAACACACCCTTTTCCCTCAACTCAAATTCCTAAACCCTGAATCCCTTAACTTCCTAAATCCCCTCACCCTTGATCCCTGAACCCTAAACCCTAAACCCGAATGCCTAAACCCAACCTTTCTAAGCTCAATCGAACCCTGGTCTAGGGTTGACGTTAGGAAAATTAGACTTACAGCTCGTTCTTTGGATTATAGATACCAGCACTCACAAAAAATTGGCAGTGATCTTTCAGAAACCTCAAGCCCCGCCTGGACCCGCCAAACACTCCTCAAAACCACCACAAAGAGGCCATCGTTCGACCCTAAACCCTAAACTCCAAAACCCAAACCCTTACACTTAAACCCTTAACCCACAAGACCTCAACCCTAAATCCAAAACCCTTGGGTAAACGCTGTTGGAGGCAACCGTCCGCTGAAAGCAAGCAAGCTGCGCAAGGCGCACTAACTCGTTAATGTCCTGCGGTTAAGCTTTCGGGTTTAGGGTTCATGGATTTGCTGGTTTTGGAATATTGTACGCCCAAAAGGGGCTTCGTATGCCTTGGGGTTTAGGGTATGTCGTTTTAGGGGCTAAGGCAGTTTATAGGGGTTGTATAGGGGGCATAAAGGGATCACAATGATTTTTAAGTGTATGTAGGGGTGCATACGGAGATAATAATAAATAGGGGTGTACATCAAAAACTTAAAGCTGGGGTAATGCCAAAACACTTGGTGCACGTCCAGCTAAGGGAATTGCGTATAAGGTGATAAGCGCAATTTCAAGTAGCTGCTAAGCCCTCATGAGCCTGCAAGTAAAGGGGGTTAGCATGGTTCAAGGGGATGGAATAGAGCGAATTTCTCCCATACGAAAAACAATGCGACGGAACAGGGCCAATTCTTTCCGCGGAACGGGAAAACACGGTGGCGTCTAATGGGACGTAGATTGGGGGTGGCCACTTTCCAATGTCTCGTCTCAAGATCCAGGTCTGGTGGGGGTATGCAATGCGCATAACACCAAGTCCCAAGCTTTCATGTCATGTTCCAGGTGATTTTCTCACTGATTCTCATCTTTTGTGGGAAGGGTACTGTACTAGCCAACACCCTAAACCCCAAGGCCTAAACCCTAAAATCTTAGCCCTTGAGCCTACCCACTCCATCTGAAGAAAACTACAGGCTCGAGCCAGACCAAAACCCAAACCTTGCACCCGTACAGTCTGGGCACGTCCAACTGGCTCATGGCTTCAAAACGTCCGAGCAAGGCCCAATCTCGAAATAGACGGGTGCAAAAACGAATGAAGAGACTGGAGCGCGATCAGAGTTCGAGAGAACGCTTAACCCTTAAACCAGCGGGGGTGGGCTCATGCCGGTCAGCGTACCGGCCTAGGTGCTTCCAGCACCAGCGCACCCCCTCACTGAGACACCCTAAACTCTAAACCCTGAACCCTAAACCCCAAAACTCTGAACCCTAAACCCACAAACCCTGAACCCTTAGCCCTGAACCCTAAACCCTTAGCCCTGAACCCTATAGACCCAAAATCCTGAACCCTAAACCCTTATTCCTAGACCCCCAAAGCCTGAGCCCTCACCCAGTTAAAGGCAGTCTTGTGCAGGCGAGCCGACGACAAAGGGAAGCACCACAAGTTGAAGCTCCAAAGGCTCCTGGTGTAGGGGATTAGGGTTTCAGGGTTTAGGGATTAGGGATTTAGGGTTTAGGGATTAGGGCTTTAAGGATTTTAGGGATTAGGGTTTATAGGGTTTAGGGTTTAGGGTTTTAGGGTTTAGGGATTGGGGTTTAGGGTTTAGGGATTAGGGTTTAGGGTTTTAGGGTTTAGGGTTCTCTCCAATGTAGTTCCTTTTTGGGGTTGGTATGGTTTGTTGGGTTAGGATTCTTACTGGGACAACTAAAAAGGTACTACAGTGGAGGGTCTAGGTAGAGTTTAGGGTTTAGAGTTTAAGGCTAGGGGTTTAGATTTGGGTTGCATTGAAGCCCAACGTTTCAGGACTCAGAGGTCACATTGGGAGACTGCCCGTACGTAAGGGCTTATTTGGAGGACTTTTAGTTTTGGATGGTCAAGAGCGGGAAGTTGCAGAGGGCTAAACACCTCCTAAGGATTCCTAGCGGTTTTGCGTAGAGCCGTAAAATGCTGATGGAGTCTCAATCGCATGTTTACAGTATGTTCTCCATTACTATTTTTTGGACTTAGTAATTCTGGTTCTTGCTATTTTAGTACTAAGATTTTGAAGCCCTATAATGCATGCCCACGTACCAATCTAAACCTGCACGAACGAATCCTTACCTGTTCTGGGCAAGGGGCACCAAGCAGGGCGAGGTTCCACAGTGATTCTGGGACTCCATGGGACACGGTACGACTGACGGCTCCAATGACAAGGGTTTGGGAATGTTCGGCTGGGCACTGAGAGATTGAGGGTTTGCCATAAACAGGGAGCCCCGATATGAACCCCTATACACGATGGTTATCCTAAACTCTATACCCTATAACCCATACCCCAAACCCTAACCCATACACCAAACCCTAAACAACTGTAAACAATTCCCCGCATCAGACCCCAAACCTTACGGCCCAGACCCTGAGCAGTAATCCCTTGACAAGAAAGCCGTAGCTGTAACGCCCAAAAGAATCCTTACACCCTGACTGACCTCGAAACCCCAAACTCCTAAACCCTAAACCCTAAACCCCTAAACCCTAAACCCCTAAACACTAAACCAGAAGCCCTAAACCCTAAACTTCAAGCAGTGAGTTCCTCGAAAACGACTTCATCCGAAAGGACCTCGCCAGCCTACGAGAAGGGTTTAGGGTTTACGGGAAAGGGTTTAGGGTTTAGGGTTTAGGGTCCCTGAGTGTCCAAGGACCCAAGTAATAGGGTTTTAGGGCCCAAATACCATGAATTTCTTACTATTCCTTCTGCTATTTGGGCCCTAAAACCCTATTAGTTGGGTCCTACATACCCCTAGATAGTCCCTTAATATCCCCGTATAGTCCCCCTATAACCCCCTTTTTAAAGGGACCCTATTATTTGGGTCCTTGGACCCCTTAGGGTTTAGGGTTAAAAGAAAGAGTTGGGGTGACCAAGCCAATTCCTAGTGGTTTAGGGTAGCATAGGGTTTAGGGTTTAGGGATAGGGGGTTTAGGGTAGTATAGGGATTATATAGGGTAATAGAAGGCTATATAGACTGGAGGATATACAGCTTGAGCTTTTTTAGGGTTTAGGTTTTGAGGGTTTGTGAGAACCTGCGCCAGCCACAATTGCTTGAGGGCTGGCCGGCAGACTACGAAACATGGAGCTGTAGGATGATCCTTCCCTGAGGGTTTAGGGTTCAGGGTTTAGGATTTAGGGTTGTAGGGTCTAGGGTTCAGGGTTTAGGGTTTAGGGTTTAGGGTTTAGGATTTAGGGTTATAGGGTTTAGGGTTTGGGGTTTAGGATTTAGGGTTATAGGGTCTAGGGTT
>CAJNIZ010005873.1:7966-18566 GCA_905231905.1 Symbiodinium pilosum | reverse complement strand
TTCCAGCATTTTCAGCTGGAACATGGGGAAATCTCTCAAAGACCAAAGACGCACTCAAAAACATAATTACCATTATGGAAAAGACCATGGCAGAACAACCCTGTTTCTCCGGAAAAACACAGATCGCAACCGGTTGCGATCTGTGTTTTTCCAGCATTTTCAGCTGGAACATGAGGAAATCTCTCAAAGACCAAAGACACACTCAAAAACATACTTAGCATTGCGGAAGACCTCAAATTCCCCAGAACACCCAGACAAACCCTCGCAACAAACAAGCTCACTCCCTGCAAAAAAAGCTTACCTTGCAGTACTTCCCGCCCTGCCTCCATCCAACAATGTCTCAGCGCAAGCCAGCCTGCCGGCAGCTGCCATGTCCTTAGTCCTGTGTTGGGCTGTTGCAGCCGACTCTGTGACAGGCTGTTGCAGCCGACTCTTCACTAAGATGGGAACCTTGTGGAGGTGGCGCAACCTAATCTAGGCTTTTTGCAGCCATCTTTCCGTTGAGAGGGGGTCTGCTACCAAAACATATTGAGCCCTGAAAGATTTTTATGTTCCCCCCAAATCAAAAGATTGCACCCCCAAATCAAAGATTAGGATCTAGCACACCTTAAAGGGAATTGTTTTTTTTTAAACGCATGCTGCAGTTGAGCCTCCCTTGTGTTTTTTTGGATGCACTTGTGCCAAAAAATGTCAGATCAAATCTTTGCATTTTTTGTCCAACTGGCAGAAGATGAAAAACAACAAAACGAATGTGATTGTAGGAAAATGAGGAGAGAGACAAAAAAAAAGCACAAAAAAGCACAGACTTACGCAGGCAAGTTCAAGGTGTTTTCGTCCCACTGACGATACGCGGGCCATCATCCGCGCGCGCTGGACCTCGGTGGTTGCGAGGATGTCTGCGGTGAATTGGTCCACCATCTGGAGCGCGAGCGCGGAGGAGCTGTCTGATCCTCCTTGTTGGCCCCAGGGTGCTCCTCGGCGATCTGCTTGGTGGCTTCGACCCAATGGACGTTGCGGGGTCTGTAACGCTCGCTGCCCTCTTTGCGCTTTATGGTGCGGACCTTTTGGCAAATGCTGTACCAGGTATTGATGTCCAGCCGATTGGAGCCCTTGGGGTTGCCCGCCTTGGTGACCACGTGATGGCGGACCCAGCGCAACTTGGAGTCGCTCCAGAGGGCCTCGATGCGCAGGCGTTTTTGGTTGGTGTTGCCCTCATCTATCGCGATGACCCAGGACCTTGGCTGCTGGTGGTAGCCCGCGTCGAGGTTGGCAACTGGCCGTCGTTGATGGTGTTCATAATCGGTGCGTCCAATGCTCACGGCTGTACCAGGCTGACGGTGAAGTGCCGGGGACAATGTCGGGTGTTCTGGATGCCAATAGAGGTCGTCGTACTCACCCGATGCGCACTGGTAGCAGCAGCGGAAGTACTGCCGCCGCCAATCTGATGTCCCTTGAGGCATGAGGTCCAGCAGCCAAAAATCGGGGAACCAAGCCCCGCAGAACGCGCAGTCGAGGCAATTGTCGTGGTGGGTGGTGGACTCGTTCTGTGCCAAGAGCTGCAAGTAGTTGGTGACCTTGTCCGCAGCGGCGGTGGCCATCTCCTCGACTTCGTCGCCCAAAGCATCGGTGATGTCGGATGGTGCCCTGCCCGTCAGCCTGTCTATCCAGATGCGCACCAATTCGTCCGTGGTGGCGCCGGGGTACTTGGTGCGAAGAGCACGGAGGGCCGTCTTCTCGAGGGCGGAGCGCTTGGCGATGACTTCGAGGGCCAGATTCTGTACGCGGACCATCTGCTCGGTGACCATCCCCTTAGCGGTGTCGGCGTCAATCGGCTGCACGCGGTGGGACTGAGAGGTCGACCATATGCCGCCATCGCAAAGATGAACTGGGGATGAGACTTAGGGGAAGACGCTCGGGAGAGCTGAAATTGTGCTGCACATAACGCGCAGAGCCAAGCTGGTCACATGGTTCGCAGCAGGCTCGTACAAGCTTCTACTCGACACATAACATGTCGACTGTGCATGGTGAACATTCATGTCAAGACATGTTGTCCCTGACCCTGGCTACCTGCATGTGGCTGACGCTACTCGTGTAGGATGGGGCTTGTTTACACTCTGCTGTCATGTTGTGACGTGTGATTCGAGAGCTTGGGCGCAAGGTCCCCTGTCACCTCGGTGGTAAGGGACCCGCAACCGCTTTCAGGTGAAGACCTCCAAACAGATGTACAGCCACAAAATGTGGTTCCCCTTCACCTCCTTCACCTCGGTGGGAAAGGATCGGGGGAACGACTAATCCGGTGGCCTCGCATCTCTCACGACCCTTCACCTCGGTGGGAAGTCGATCGAGACACGCTCAGCTATGGGCGCTCACATGCCACGGCGCCAATGAAGTCGAGGTGGGTTGACCGCTGACGGTGACCACTTGTGCCCAGTCATCGGTGAACCGGGATCTCCACGCCATAGGCAGCATGAAGCAAACGCAATCCAGCACTGCGTCGGTGAAGGCCATGATGTAGCGCTCGACGGACGGTCTGTCCTGGGTGAACCTGCGAACATGGACGGCCAGGGCCATGTAGTCTCGGAGGATGAGGTAGCAGGACTCCGGGTTGTTGAAGCCAACCTGACGAAGGTCTCCAGTGATGAGGTGTGCGAGTCACGAGCACGGTAGGGTCTGTGCTCTGGGCCGGAAGAGGCATGATGAGCACGCGTTCCACTCTCGGCGTGCGTCTGTAGGTGTTGGGGGCCTGGATCACGAGGCCGAAGTCTAGTCCAGCGCGAACTCAACTGCCTGTAGCATCGAGGTGTTCACGAACCACGGGGCGAACGCCATGTACGGGTAGTTGCTAGGGGGAAACTGTGCGACGTTGTCCGGTGCGATGGCTGGCACTGGTGTGAGCATGTTGCGCACAATGGCCGCCCTGGCTGGCAGCCCATGCCGGTGGAAACGTCTGTGGTGTTGGTATTGTTGAGTTGGCCAGGTGTCGTCCCAGACACTGTACTCTGTACTGGGCTGTTGCGGGGCCTGGAGAACCGAAGGGTCTACCACTCTCGGCCGTGGCCCGAGCTGAGGTTCGATGCGGTGCACCCTCTGAGGCGAATTCGACCTGCCTAAAGCCACTGCTGGCGTCGCAAGCTCCACAATAAGGTCCGTCCGTTGTTGCGAGAAGTCGTTCCAGCCTTGCCGCCACTCCACCCAACGCCGTCACAACAACCAGCACCCATCCTCCGCCCATTGGCGCCAGCAGCACCGTCGCAGCAGCACAGCACGGCAGGGGTGCAGCAGTACCCGATCCGGACCACAGTGCCGTGCTCCCTCGACTGGTGGCGTGTCTTCGTCCGAAGGGGAGGCGGAGCCTTGCGATTGCGCGGTGGCGGGGATGCAACCTCCGGAGCTGCGATGTCCTCTGTTGCCTGTGGCATAAATCTGGCCGTGGGTGACTCTGCGCGCTGTCGAGCGGGTGTGCGCTTCGGAGCGGCCAGGTGTGCCGGTGGATCCTTGGGCATGGCCTTCACTGGTGGCGGTTGCACTGGCGCTGCGCTCGGCTGTTGCTCCTGTGGTTCGCAAAACGATGGTGCCGAAGCCGAGGTGGATCCCGACGATGTAGCCGTCTGTAGTGGCCGAGACAACGTTGGTGTAGCTGACGGTGAACGGCTCCGCCTCGGTGATGGGAATCTCGATGTCGTCGGTGTCGGGGAGCGTGTTCGGTTGCTGTGCCGCCCGTAGCCACCCCTGCTGGTGCGAGGATCCGTTTCTGGCACTCCGCCACGCGCCAGATGATTTTCGTAGGAGGATGCCGTGGGGAACTTGGTCCAACTCATCCCCATGATGAATTGTTTGATCGCCATGGTGTCGCTGGTGGTTAACGACGTCATGATCATGTCCATGGCTTCGGACCTGGTGATGAACCTGAAGATCCCCCGGTGTTGGACGTAGTGCAACCGTGTAGATGGTCTCTTCAGGGTGAGCTGGCGGAATGCCGCATAGACCGCCTCGGGGAACGTGTCGGCGTGCAAATTGGGGCAACCGCCTTCTTTGGTGCAATGACCCCGAAAGAAGTTACGACAAGGACAATTAAGGGGGACCCAGGCGTGGTCTACGAAATCGGGGTGGATGCACTCACAGTGAGGTCTGCGGCAGGTCTGTCGTCCGCACACGTCGGGGCACACCCGGCGTTGGCCGAGAGGAAACTCTCGCTGCATGCCCATGGGGATGTCCTCCTGGAACTCGGCGAGGATCTGCATTGGTGGATTGAGGACCTCGCGTGCGGCGATGTCCTGGCCAAAGAAAAGCGCCCAATCACGCCTGGTGCCGCCCGGCAATTCATCCCAGACGGGGTACTCCACAACGTCGAGGTTCCTGTCCAGGGCCGTCATGGTATGTCATGGTGAACGATGCAAGCCGGAGGAGGACGCTGGTTCAGGCAGCACGGTGTCCGAGGTAGCGGTGGAGCTCGAAGATGAGGACGAGGAAGGCGGTGAACGCAGGTGGAGGATGTCTGCGGCCCGGCGCACGAAGTCTTCTCGATGCGGGCCGGCCAGCTTGCCTTTCAGGTGGACAAAGAGGTCGTTCCAAAGGAGGCCTTCGGTGGCCTCTCGCAGGTCAGCGATGTAGCGGCAGATGCCGCTGTTGGTGCGCCGGCCCTCGGTGGTGAACTGCTCCCACAAGCAGTTTTCAGCCAGGCGAAAGAGCTGGTGCTCCTGTTGAGTCCTTGGTGATGGAGGCGGAGCCGGAAATGGCTCAAGAATTTCTGGACACTATGTGTCCGACTCACTAAGGAGCACCAAACTAGAACCCAAACGGCCACGGATGTATGAATCAAAGACATGAACATCCTCACGCTTTGGGGTTCCAAGTTTGGTGCTCACAGATTGTCATTCATGACGCACGGGTAATACACTGCAGTGATGCATTCTTGCACCAAGTTGCACCATGTTGTTATAGACATCCGCCCTCATGCTCAAATCTCAAAACAATCGTAGTGACCTTCATAGATGTTCGAGCCTTTGTGCTACGTGCTTACGGACAGCGAGTTGCTTGTTGCCGTCTTGGATTTCATCATTGGCCAGCAGGCCATTTTGGAGATCCACACCCGTACATGCCAAGCTCCGACAGGCGCTGGCTCACCAATTTTGCAGGGATTCCTGCACATCCTCAGTTTGAACTTGTGGAAGGATACCTGAGCCATTCTCAAACCACATGGCCAATGAAGTGATTCTTGTACAGACTCGAGTTTCGCCATTCGATGTGTGTGCAAATAATCACACACGCACCTATTTGCGGCGATGGTACCGAACTCCGCGTCGGTTTGTTTCACAAAAGGGCCAAGTCAATCTCAATGTGCCAAGAAGTCTTTCTCGCACATATGAACTCGTGGATTCAGTGGTTTTTCACTAATTACTCCGAAGCCGATTATCATGCGCGCGCCGATCGCCAAATCTTGGTGCACCTCAAATTTACGGGCGTGAGGGCACCTATCAGCAATATGTAGCTTCACATGCCTAATTTTTTTGATATGTCGAGCAGAAGCATGCTGAACGGAAGTAATCTAAGGCATTGTGTGACGTTTTTTAATGCACGCCCACATTTTGCCTGTGCATGCTGCAAGATTTTGTGCTTGGTCAGCCAACTGCCTGTACCTACCATGCACTACATGATTGATCCTTCCACTGCTCGCGTACGGCTCCAATCTCTCGTATTTTCGAATGCGATCTGAGGGCCTGGGCATTGGATCTCATCCTCCACATGTACATGAAACATCGACTATGGTTGGTGATCCACGACCTCATCGATCTCTGGGACACAGAGGATGACAGACTGATGTCCTGCTTTATTCCTTCAAGAACACCTTCGGTGTGTCGTTTTGGCCGGCAGTTCCTCCAAGCAACATCCCACAATGGGACGGAGCTGAGAAAGATGCTCGCGGACGGGTAGACTTAGACATATTTCACACTGCTTCGGAACGCCGGTTCTACGTGTGGCTCCCAGAAGCGTCCACAACAATCTTGGAAACCGCTCGTGGCGAGATAGACTTTGAGTTGCTCAGCGTCGTGATCGTCAAGAGCGCGACACTCTTCAACAGTCGCGTGATCACCTCCGTTACTACTTTTGAAAATGCAGCATCGAAGGCTGCCCATTTCCTTGCTCTTTGAGGCGTTCTCACCTAGCCAAGACCTCACTCATCATCAGCAGGAAGTGCAGAGATGCAAGACGCATTGGCACACTGAGCAATGCGGACTAGGAGTCTTCAGCGAAGACAATTGGAATTCCAGTAGCTTCTGAATACTGATGCTCTGCTGTTTGGATTTTTCATCTTCTGATTGAACAATGAGCGTTTTCTTAACAACACCAGCTACTCCCTCCGGGGGGCAGCATGTGTGTGTGTGTGCGTCACTCCTGATTGCAAAGGCTCTCCCACTTGATGCAATTTTGGTTGCCGAGCATCCACAGATGCAGGGGGAGACAGGGCACATCAGGATATGGTATCTGATCAATCCCACGTAGCCCCCGACGTGCCCAAGATTAACAAAAACAACAGCCCCCTGCACTGCACAGGCCCAGATTAGCTTTTTGCGGTAGGTTGATAGGTCATGTACGTGAGCTTCAAGAGCAAAGATTATCAGTCATGTCAGTACACGTGGTGCAGACAATGTACATGTAAGTCCAAGCCATGCGGACATGTTGCAAAAGACATGTTCTCCAGTTCACACATGTTGCAGCTCTCAGGCATGTGTGTGTGTGCAAGGACGTTGAATGGGTGCTTTTGCGCCTATACCGCCTCGGGGGCCAACAAGCAACAAGCCAGAAGCAGAGAGATGTCCATTCTAGAACCGAACCTTTCCTGCGGTCAGCAAGTGTGTGTGTGTGTATCTGTACCACTTGCATCTTTGTACACAACTGACGCCCAGCTCCTGACCACGGCACCTGTTCGCCGAACGAAAAACGGCTCTTCTCTACCTAACATGAACCTGTTCTGCGGAAGCACGCTGTTTGAGCAAAGCTGGTAAGAGTAAGGCTCCCACAGCTGATAGCCCAACACGTCTTCCCCAACATCAGCAAAACGAATTTCGTGTAACACCTGCATTGCATTTGAAGAGAAGCTTCAAACAGACGAAACACTGAAGAGCAAAGCGCACTTCATTCCAGAAGCAAGAGGCTCAAATTGCATTTTGAGCACAATCTATCAAAAAAGTCCCGCCTGAAAGTCCGCACCATTGTTAGTCTCTGCCAAATGCTCCATGCGCAGGATCAATTCTAATGAACCAGTGATACGAGCGCGTACAATCTTGCCGAATTGGCTGATCATCCCTAAAGGCGCTGCTCTGGCACCCAAAGTATACTTCCACTATAGTGAACAATAAACTTAACATAGGCGCTGCTGAGTGTCATCATATTGACAACGAAGCAAAACAGTTTATCTCCCCCTGTTTTGTATTCTAGCCATCTGGCCAACGCTAAGCGTGTGTTTGTCTTCTTTGGCAGCGCGCTACCATGCAAATGGATTTAGCGAAATCAGTCTGTTAGAAGGCACATCTCTGTCTTGCTGGCATGCAGGCTATGAGAGCGAAATGAACAAGTGGCTGGATCCAGAACTCACAATCATTGCCAGTGAACAAGGTCGCTCAATGGAATGCTTGGAGGCGGGATGCAGGAATAAAATGAGTGGAACGGCGCGTGAACAATGTGGCAAAATCCTGAGATGGAAATCTGCTCTGGGATTGGAACATTCCCTTTGGTTCAAGGTTAACCTTCGTTTCACATAGTTTTTAGCATGCGATCACCAGACACATGGAGCCATTGAGGTGCGGCATTTTGACGATAGCTCACTTCGAAAATGGAGAGCCATACAAATCATGAAATGGAAACTAAACTCATATGGGTGGTTGTCAAAATTATGGTCCCTCTTGGGTACCCTAAATATTAGGTGCCGTATTATAATAGGGATCCAAAAACGGACCATAATTTTGACAATCACCAAAATGTATGGCGTTTCAGAGTCTTCAGACCTTGATTGCATTTGTGTTTTCCTCCAGCTCGGACTGAAAGCCAAGTGTGTAACTGTCGGCAGAAGCTTCAAGCACCGGAGACATGGAGAACTAGTTTGGATGGCGTACTTGTATGGGAGTTTCTCAAAGCAATTCCTTCATAATCCCAGAGTAATCATGAATAACCTTTCAAAGTATACTTACGTAGGGTACCCTTACGTATACAGGCTCGTACAAGGGACATCACGATATATCACCCTCTGTGCTGGCTCTAAAAAGTAACAGCCGCAATTGGAGAAGCTTTCATTTTGAAGAAACCAGAGAGCAGGAGGAACAACACGATGGCAAGCTGTCAGAACGGGCCACTGCGACGAGAAACACGTGGCCTCCGACTTGAATATTTTTTGCGGCGCGGACAGGATATTGTTGGAGTCATGTCCGTATTTCGTCAAGCTTCGACAGCAGATCAAGCCAGCTAAAAAGAATGTCCTTCGTGCTTGAAAATATCAGTTTCGCCATTTCAGGACCGTGCTATTAGTTTTAGGTTGGGTTCCTACATTTCTTCCAAAGCGTTCTACCTGGAGTAACGGGAATAAACTTGCGCCCTACATAGCGGATGTTAGGCGTGCGTTTGTGGAACCTTGATAGGGGTTGGGAAGTCAAAGAAAGCCTTCAACATCCGCATGGAAGGAGGAGTGTTGAAGCAATGTACTGAATTCGATGGGAAGCTTCAGCCCCGAGGTAGCATTCACATTCGTGGTCTGCCCAATCGGGCAAAAATACATACCACCACTCTTCCTCGGCAGCCCCAGATACTCTTACCAAACCGCTTCGAACGCCCTACCTGACCTGGAACTATGGTTGGATTGCTTTAATCGTGCAAAAGGATTTTACTCGCTGGGGTCAACAAACTTGCAAGGGCACGCAACCAGGTCTGCCAGAAAGTCTTTGCAGCAATCAGCGCGTGAGGGGCGGCTGCGCCTCCAGCCTCGCGGCCTCAAAAAACAATTGACATGGAGCTAAGGCGAGTCATGTACGGTCCATCTAGTTACGACAAGTTTTGGGGCACACTATAATCTCCTGAACTGTGAACTATACGCGAATAACATCGATCCTGTCGGGCTCCTATCGTAATTAAAATGAGCTGGGATAAGCGTGGAACTCTCCATCGGATCCACAAGAACAGGTTCAACGCCAAATCCACCAGCTGTGACTTCCAGCTCGACACGGAGCTGCGTGTACACTGAGGGGCTTCAGAAGTTTCAAAACGACTACCATGTCGCAGACACTGTCAGCTGGGTGATCTCCCCACACGCTAAAGGCAGTAGAACAGTCATGCCAAGGGCCCTGGCATCATTACAAGTACTCCTTGTCTCACCGTTCGTCGGACGCGGGATCCCCTAAACTCTTAGCCGCATTTCTGCGGTTGTGAGAGGGGCGGCGAGGAAAGCTCGCAGATAGTATCACAACTGAGAGAGCGTGACGCGTGGAGCTGAAAGATCACTGGCAAGCATTGCAGGACCATGGTAGTACATTTGGGCTGTCTTTCGCCAGTAGTTGGGGTCGTTGTGGCTCCTCTAGCTGCTGCTGCCATCCCGCCTGGGTTTTGGTTTTTTATGCCCGACTTATTGGTCGCATGCTACGTCACTGAGAATTTCATGTAGTTCTCAGCCTGTGCCTTGCCCGTTTCCGGATATGTTCGCAAAATTGCATCTGAAAATCATAATTCATAATTGGCATTTGCCAAAATAGCGCGGTTGAAACAAGAGGAGCAGAGGAGACCGTGGCGGAGCAACAAAGGACGCGCAGGAGGAAGAGCAGCACCAGCAGCACAATTGTGGATCTTTTTTCTTGGTTTCGACACATCTTTCCTGAGCTCAGTACAACCTGGTGCGCTTCTGAGCTGTCACTGTCAAAGTGTCCCTAGCAGCCCTAGCAGTGCTACCTGACGA
The DNA here is from genome assembly GCA_905231905.1 of Symbiodinium pilosum. Classification (NCBI taxonomy): domain Eukaryota; class Dinophyceae; order Suessiales; family Symbiodiniaceae; genus Symbiodinium; species Symbiodinium pilosum. The sequence goes on along the minus strand of CAJNIZ010005873.1, from coordinate 8,632 downwards.
TGCTGGCTAGATGCCCATCCTTTCTACACCTCCATCTCAGGATCAGTCATGCAGGCCTAGAATGAAGCAGTTCCACCCCTCAGCAGTCGGCGATGACGTCGATTGACTGGTACTGGCCTTTGCACTTGGTGCTGAAGCAAGTACACAGCTCTGGTGTGAAGCCAAACTTGCCTTGATGGCAACTTTCACTTTACTCAAAAAGCAAGATTTTTCATGAAAAGACACCATTAATGTCTTCATCCACGGCTCTGGGAATTCAACAAGGCTTCTGGGTTATGGCTGTTAGGGAGCTTGGATGAAGATAGCATAGCAAAAGGAAACCTGTATGTGTAATATCCAAATAACATGCTCGCTTACTTAACCGGCTTCCTTCACAGAAGCCCAAACTGGCTTTGTGGCCAGGTCTAGGGCTTGCTGAGAATTATTCCCGACGGTGCGCCCTCCCATTTCATAAACAATGGAGTGGTAGGGTTGGTGGTAGTTTCAGGAACCGGGTTCCGACCAGGTTCCGACCGGGTCAGAATCTGGTCGGGACCCGGTTGGAACCTCGGAGCCTCTATATCACCATCAACATCATTATAGATATGTGGATCTTATCTCGATCTTTATACTCTATATGTTCTGATATTGTATAGATATAAGGGTATGTGCGTTAAAAGGGGTGCC
>CAJNIZ010005871.1:1225-14341 GCA_905231905.1 Symbiodinium pilosum | reverse complement strand
GGGGGGGGTGGGGGGGTGGCCGGCAAGGGGGAGTAGAGGGGTTTTTTAAAGGGATTTGAACGCCCTGAGGCTGGATGCCTCGGCGAATATTTACCATACTATAGACTGTTAGAGGGTGCGTGCAGGATCGGCAGGACCCAAAGATTACTGTAAGGGGCCGGAAAAATCACTATTAGGGGTCCATTTTGAGGGTGCCTATAAAGAGCATTGCATAATTTGGGTGTCTATAGGGGGCCCCCTACTTGTTCAACCCTGAACCCTTAACCTATTGAATCTGACTTGTGTATGACACCTCAAGAACTGCCCACGGCTTCAACTGATGCCTGCGCAGCTGAGCACTTGATTGCACCTGTGGGAGTACGTCCAAAATTCCTTGGAAGGAGCTTGAAGAGTTTAGGGTTTAGGGTTGCTCCATAATCCCTTTCTGTGATTTTACATGGTTTTCCCTGAATTGCATATACGGGTCCCGATAGTGGGGTTCCTGTTACATATACGGGTCCCTGTAGACATGTATCCTTTTTGGGATCCGTAGCTTGATTTGGGCTAAGGCCCATGTATCTTCGAGGTTTCCAAAGTACCCCTAAACCCTAAACCCTAAACCCCGCATTTCAGAAACACCATGCTTCTGTGGACATTTGGCAGCGACAGCATGCTAACCTGGAGATGCAAAGAACAGGTTTAGCTCCAAGGGTGATAACAAAGGAACAGCCCTAAGCCCTAGACCCTAAACCCTAAACTCTAAACCCTAAACTTTAAACCCTAAACCCTCAACCCTAATCCCTAAACCCTAAACCCTAGCCTTGTTTAGGTGTTGGGCTTTCGGGTCCATCAAGAGGAGCGAAAGGAGCCTCAGAACCACTAACTGGATCCTTAGCCAAGGGTGGTTGAACATATAGTCCCCCCTCAGTAGATAGAATATAGGGTTAAGGGTTTAGGGTTTAGGATTTTAGGGTTTAGGGTATAATCCCTAATAAGTAGATAGAATATGGGGTATAAGGGGATCTTATTATAATATACCCAAAGGCACATTCTATATACTTTAGGCGGATTATATCTTCAGCCCAACATAGAGTAAGATCATATCCTCCTATTGGGGTATAGTATTTTATATGCAGAATATTGTCTTATATACTTGGTTGATAGACCGAGAACCCTACCGAGTTGGACTTACAAGTTTACAGTCCGCGTACAGATTTTGAAAGACGAGTCACCAATTGCAGTTGCAGGGCTTGAGAAGTTAACCGCAATGAGCGTGCCTGTACAGAAGTAGACATTGGCAATAAACATAGTTCCTAAGCGGGCGATGAGCCTTAACTTATTAAACCCCTAAATCGCCTAAACCGCTAGCGCCACCCGCACCTAAACTCCTAAACTCCGAATCCTAAAAGCCTAAAACCCCAAAGCCTACCCACCCACCCCCTTCTTTCAGGCTCAGCTTAAGGACGTCCGCGAAATTGTTGGCTCCGATGGCGCTTTTGCCACCATCACCGGCGACGGTAGCGTCGTGGCCTGGGGCGACTCGAGGCCTTGCACTGCAGATTAGGGTTTAGAGTTTAGGGTTTAGGGTTTGCGCTGTACTCAGAAGGTCATGGAGGTTCACTAAATAGGTCAGTAGTGGGGAAAATTGTGGTCATTACATGGCTTATAGGGGTTACTACCCTAGTGACTTAGTCCCCGTGAACCTCCAAGTAGGGGCCTGAATAAAGACCACTGGGCTAATGGGGACATAGCGTTCGTGGAAGGGTTCAAGTTACATTTATATACATCTACATCTACAATCCTTTTATAAAATCATCCTATGAAGACGTACACATGTACGGATGTAGGGTTCGCCCAGGTTAAGAGCATAGGTTGTTTTGAATTCTGGCTCAGGGGCTTGAGAGTCAAACCTAAACCTAAACCCCTTCACTGTTCAAGGACTTAGCCTTCAAGGCTTGGGGCTTGGGCTTGAAGGTCTCTAGGGTTTCAGAGTTTTAGGGACTGCTTGGAGGGTCACGGGGACTTCGTAAGTAGGTTAACTAATAAGCCCTATAATACATATAGTAATCCTAGTTATCCGCATTATTAACCCACTTACCAAGTCCCCCTGACCCTCCAAGTAGGGCTTATGTTTCAGGGATTAGGGTAAAGGGCTTAGGGTTCAGAAACTTAGGGCTTCATTGAAACGAACTCACGTGACAGTATACAAGGATCCCTAAATCTTAAATCTTAACCCCCACCTGAAATCCCGAACCCTCCCTAAATCCTAAGCCCGAAATCCCAGACCTTGGATCCCAAACCATAAACCCTAAATCCAAGACCCCAAACCCTGAACCCTAAATCCTAAACCCTAGATTCTACTTAAGGGGGACTGTAGGTGTTAAAGCCTTTTCAGTGCCAAGTTGCTACAGGAACGATCTACCTAGACCTTTGTAGGTTAAGGGGTTTAGGTTTTAGGGGTTTAGGTTTTAGGGGTTAATGGGTTTAGGGTTTAGGGGTTGAGGGCTTAGAATTTTGGATTGCGGGTTCGGGGGGCTTGGAGTTAGGGGTATAGTATACCTATGTTTACGTCTTGTGTCTGTTGTATACGAACCTTAGGGTTCCTACAAAAGGAAATAAGGCTCAGAGGTCTAGGCAAGACCTCTCACTGGCAGTTGGAAGCTTGTTGCTCGAGGTTTGCTGCTTCGAGTTGTTTGAGTTGAGAACAGGGGCTGCTCTCAAGATTCTGCGGCTGAGAGCGTCTTGGACCTATAGACCCCTCCATGACTCATTATATAGGGGTTATATAGGGGTATTATATTGGGGATTATATTGGGATAATGGAAAATAAAAGGGAAACTACTAGAGGATTCCAAGCAACGAATAGCATTTGCACATTCCTTTTGTTCTATGGGTTTTGCAAGCAAGCATTCTGCGATTGGAACACTTAACGTATATACGTTTGGAGTATGGGCTCACCTCGCATGTATCTCAACTGGGCCAGATACCCATGTAGTAGACATGTAGGCTCCAGCTTAGCCTGTAGGAAGCCCCTTGGGTCCCAAATATGCACTAGATAGGGACCTAGACCCTTTGGGTATATATCAAGGCCCGGTGCCTGCATGCTCCAGGTATGGCGGAGAAATCAAGGCTCTTCAGCCGAGCGATGTGCCTTGGGCGAAGGTCCTTATGTCCAAAAAGATTGGCATTCCTCACCCTAAAGCAAACTACGTATTCCCTAAGGGTCCAAGTGCTTAATTATCATATACTTACTGAAAACCTGTATACTACAATTGCTATCACCAAAATCCCAAGTATCTGGTTATTAGGTAAATGGAGCCCTAGGAATGGTGCAGAACTTTGACCAAATCCTTCAACTATGAACCCTTGGAGCTTTAGGGTTAAGGATTTAGGGTTCAGGGTTTAGGGTTAAAGCATTTGGAAGACGTATCTGCAACCTTATGAAAGGGACTCGCCTCAGGTGCTGGGGAGCTCCAATATCATGCGGTAGGTCTTAAGCTTTAAGCCGCAAGCCCCCGTAGGTCTTGACGCCTGAACCTCAGGCTTTAGGGTTCAGGTATGAGTTATAACGACCTGCTCCCATATCGTGTTTTAGTTTGTTTCACATATCGTCCCAAATTGGCCTAGTTTCAGGCTTTGAAACTGGGTAGGCCCTGGGATGTTTACTATTTTCCCTACTGGCTTAAATACGGGACCCTATATACTAATTTGTTTCAAAGGGTTTTAGGGGCCAACCCAGGAAAGTATGGCAAAATGGCCAGCTTCAGGCTCAGGAGTTTCCATGTTGAGAAAAGTCAGGGCTCAAGGAGTATTTAGGCGCTTCTTTGCTGGATCAATGTTAGGGATCCTTTATACTTTTGGGGGTATTGGATTCCATTCCTTATGTTATTGTAAAAAGGATCCTTTTTTTCTTCCTAGGGTAATGTGGGCTAAGTTTGCTCTTTGGTGACTGGATATACTTTGATCGTTACCCCCCCCCCAAGCCAAAAGGGTTCATAGTGAGTCATAATGCTGATGTGCCTTGGGAATTGGCTTTGCACCAACTGGCCGTTATCTGTATCACATCTATTGAGTTTGACAGCCATGGCTCACCAGCTTTTGTGTCGATGATGAATGACTCCCCGTAATTGGGATGTATAGACGAACGGCGGGGCTAGTGGGAGAGGATAGGAGAAACCAGGACACCTTCGACACAAATTCTCCGCATCCTCAGTCCCTAATGCTTAAAGTGCTTTGTAGTACATCTAAGATACCTCTGAAAAGCCGACCCGACAACTGGTTTTCCAAAACGAATACTTCATAAGCACAGCTTTGAAAGTTTGTCCAAGTTATATGCCGCATGTGGGCTGCCACTTGTCCAAAATAGAGGTGTTCTAAGGAAATCCGAAGTCTGACAATCCATCGATTCGACTCTAAACCCTCTAGACCCTACCCAGGTGCAACACCTTAGCGCATCACGCTATGCCTTTGCTGCACTACGTGCTGACGGATCTGTGGTAGCTCTTCTGCACAGCCATTAGTTCATGAGGATATGGTCTCGCTCCCTTTTCTTGAGGAATCCCCCGCCGCTGAGGACATCCGGCCCCAGGCCCCCTAATAAGGCCAAATATCTAATAGCAGGGGTTGATACATAATCCCTGAGCCCCAACCCCTAACCCCTAACCATGATTGGCGGGCTTTCTCCCGAAGTAAGGGCCAGATCTTCCACCTGGAGGGTCGGGGAGAATCAGGAAGTATGTTTTAGGGAGGACCCTTTCAAAAGGGTCATAGGAATTTCTGTATATAAATATACGTATGTAGGGATGCATAGGGTTTAGGGCCAGGCGGACTTAGTAAGTAGCTCTGACCCTCCAAGCACAATCATTCTGGGCAGCGTACAAGGAAGCCACCCGATCTGACCTTTTCAAGGTGGTTTATACAGGAAACAGTCCCAAATTTGCTTACTTTCGGTCAAATCCTAGCTGCTGTGTTATAGACTAGAGGGGAGGAGAGTACACGGATCGTCATGGTCAGGTACTTACCCTGCAGCCTCCAGATAGGACACACCCTCTAAGGACCCACTTCTCCGGGTCCTTAGGGGCTCCGTCCTATAGCCCTAAACCCTATATAGTCCCCCTTAACTAGATAGAATATTGGGTATATGGGAATTTTGTAATATACCCAAAGCCATATTCTATCTACTTAAGGGGGCTCAAACCATGTTTGGTGGCCCCTGTGACATCCATCCTCCATGAGTCCTTCGAAGAACCCTGTTGATGCTCTGTAGGACACTGCAGGGAGTGGTGGAATGTGCTATGGGGAGTTTATAGGGCTTCATACGGGAACAGCTGCAGGGATCTATACCTACATTCGCTACTGTGCGCCAGGTAGATTTTCCGTGTACATCTTCGGCCAAACAGTGCGGTCTTTCGGAGGTGTCAGCCCGTGTTCCCACAAAAAGGCCCTAGACCCTACCATAACCTATGTAGGTCCTACTTGGGGCTATCAGTAGAGAGTACTTGGGGCTTTACCATGGGAGTTTCTGCATATCCCTACAGCAATAGGGCCAATATCACCTGAGGTCTATACGGCACGGGACCTGAGTCCCTATCAAAAACGGACCCCGGGTATTGGATAGTCCTCAGAGATTGGGCAACCCTGCGTGGAACAAGCCACATCCTAAGATAGCCCCAGTCCCCTGACCCCAAACTAACCCCTAAGCGCAATTCCTGGGCGCGATTTTCTAAACACTAAAACCTGAAACTCTAAACCTCGTATTGCGGCGCAAGGCTCAAGGGTCTTTGATCGATACAATCCAGAAGCAAACATGATCTTTGGCTTAGGCTTTAGGGTACAGGGTTTAGGGTATAGGGTTGGGGTGTAAGGTTTAGGCTATAGGGCTTAGACGCAAGAATGGTGGAGTTTTTCTAGGAAGCCCAACAAATCAGCATATAAGGTCCATATTTATGCCGGACCACCTACACATAACAGCAACAGCAGCAGAGTAATTCGGGTTTAGGAGACAGGGGTATGATAAGAAGCGAACTGGGCTACTGTCTGTGACATCCTAGCCCTAAACCCTGAACCCCTACACCCTAAACCCTAAACCCCTTAGCCCTAAACCCCTAAAGCATCAAACCCCTAAACCCTAAACGTCTATCCTGTCTACTTGGCCATGGCTTCACGTAAGCGGAAGCAGCTTGAGGATGATTCCCCTGGCAATCCAGAGGTCTGGGAAGATCTTCAGCTGAGACTGGGTTGCTGTTAACGAATCTAAAGCTTATATAATATAGGGTATACAAGGTATACTGGCTATACAGGGTATATAAGGTATACAGGGTATATAGGGTGTTTAGGGTTTCGGGTTTAGGGGCTTTGCTTGCCAGAATATGGGAATATTGTAAACAATGGGGTTTCCTGATTATTTCAACTTAACTTAAGTTCCTTAAATCCTTAACAGCAACCCAGGAGATTTACTTGTGGAGGCTCCACGCACATGTCGTCTGCCCTCTTGCGGATGTGCTCTCCAGTGTTCGATCGCATGCTTTCCTCCGACATGAAGGAGGCGCAGGAAAGGGTGATAGAGGTGGGAGTTGCAACGCAGCATGAGTTCGAGATCCTCTATGCGTTGTTGATGCCCGGCGCTTTCCTGACAAGGAGTGTGAAGCCTTCACAGGTGGAAAGCTTACTTCGAATTAGTGACTATTATGAGGTCAGCTTTATCAAGAAGGCTTGTGAGCAAAAGTTGCTTTCCCTTCCAGCAACACCTGCTCGGCTGATAGAGGCCAGCAAGTATCTGGGGCCATATTCAGGAGAGTTGGTACTTCCTGGGATGAGAGGTTCCTTACATAGCTATAAAAAAGGATCCGGGTCTTCTTAGGGGGTTTAGATCTAAGGTATGGCCTGAAACGGCAGCTTGCGCGGTGTGTCAAAGAGATATCGCCGCGGCTTGCTTTGCAGGATCTGCTGCAGGTCTACGACCACTCACCGGAGCTGCTGCTGGCTGTCACTTTCGCGCTTCGTGGGTGCGTCACTGAGGACTGCACTCGAGAGGGCCTGGGTCGAGTCGTTGCAAAGGTCAAGGAGGAGAAGGAGGAGGATGATGATGACGACTCACGTCTCATGTGAACGCAGCACATGGAAAACTGAACCCTCTCCCCTGGTCATGCTTAGTTGTAGTTGGTTAATAAACAACACTTCCGACCAATGTGCCTACATACTGCTTGCCCCCGCTTGCTAGGAATGAGGGAGTAGGTAGTAAGATTAAGATGGAAAATTGTATTGGGACTACTACAGGGACCTATTCCCTCATTATCAGCTCAGCATTGGTAGAACCAGGGATGGCGAATATTTGGTCTCGGGGCATCGCACACTTCGAGTACCAGAACCCTCAGAGTAAAATCCGGCCTGGCTGTTTATGCCGTAGGTAGGATGAAGAAGTTTCCGCTGCTACAGGAAGTCGGGCACAAATGATGAAGGTCCCTAAACTATTATAGTCCCCTTAAGTAGATAGACTATGGGGCATATGGGGATCTTATCACAATATACGCAAAGCCACAAACCATTATAGTCCCCCTTTAAGTAGATAGAATATGGGGCATATGGGGATCTTATTATAACATACGCAAAGCCATACTCTATCTACTTAAGCCACTTAAGTGGGACTGTACACCCACGCGCATTTCGGAGCTCGAAGCGAAGCTTTCAGCTTCGCTTGTCGAGTGCAGGGCAGAAATCGCACCAGTCAGGCCATTGAATGCTGAAGGCATGCTTGTAGCTCTGGGTAGGCCCCTGGGATATTTAATATTTTCCCTAATGGCTTAAATAAGGGACCCTATATACTAATGTTGTTCAAAGAGTTTTAGGGCCCGACCCAGAGCTTTAGCTAGGTTAGTAACTTACCCTGCCCGGTTCTACTGCCTCATAGGCAGTCAATGTCATGGCGCACTTCTGTTTCAATCCCTCCTTGGGTATCTAGGCAGTATGAAGCTTAAGCATTGCCCCCCAACCCTAAACCCTGACCCCCTAAACCCTATGGACCCTAGACCATCATATGCAACAATCACCCAATTGAGGCTAGGCGGCCTGGTAACCTCAAAATCATAGGGGCCCACGTGGAGAGTCAACAAGATGTGGTACATAGGTAATTTAATGGGGATAAGTGGGGCCTTAAAATGGCTTAGAGGGGTATAGGGGATCTTGACCTACTTCGTGAATCCCCTGACCCTCCAAGCATACTTAAGGCCTTAAATCCAAAACCCTGAATGGAGACTCCTTGTCAGACAGTGCCGGGAGCACATCTTGCACCACCCTACATGAAGTAGTGGAAATTCCTGGGCATTTGGGGGGCGTGAAGTGGTGTAAGATTCCCTCCATCCACCAAAGTACGCCAAAATGGGTAGGCAAGAGGGGTGTGATTCTCATTGGTTTGGGAATGGGTCAGGTTGTACACTTAGCCGACAATCCTTTCATCCCTTCCTGGCTATCACAACCACTCATAAGTAGATCCTAGACCACAAAGACTAAGCAGTGTAGCAGCTAGTGTAGCCGTTTCTTTTTTTTACTGTCCTGTCCCTGCTGGCCACCAGCCTCTTTCCTAGGTGTCCTGGGGCCACGCCAGTGCAGGCGGTGACTCCAGCACAGTGCTGCTCGCTCGCACACCTCCTTCACGTCATCCCTTGGGCTCCCTTTGAAGAGGTACTGGGCAATATACATGGCTTTACAGGCAAGTGTAGGGTCATAGTGTTCAGGGTCCGGGGATTTCCAACATCAGGGCCCTTTTCTGTGAGTTCTGAAAAGATGGATTAAAGCATCTTGAGATGTACATGGGGTCCCCTCTTTACGAACACCCTCTCAATAGCCCAAGGTAGGTATTATTCTGGAAGATTTGGTGAAAGGTCCCCAAAATATTGTTTTTAGACGTTCCCATTGTCCTGAGCCCGGATGCCCGTTTAAACGGGTCCACATACAAGGAAACGTAGCATGCCCTGGCACATATAGGCCAAGCCGAACTAGAGCATGGCCTTTTGCCAACCTTACCGCGTCTAAGGTTCCAGACCCGACCCCCTAAAGGATCCAAAAATGGAACCCCCCCAATATGAACCCATTATTACATTGGAGAAACTAGGGGATTATTGGCGGGGTCCATTTTTTGGATCCTTTAGGGGGTCTAGGGTTTAGGGTATGTGCAGCAGTTCCAATGTGGTCCATGAGATGTCCCGGTCCTGACTCTATGTGGCGGTCTCCATAAACATGAAATATGTGGATATAGTCCCCCTTAAGTAGATAGAACATGGCTTTGGGTACATTTTAATGAGATCCCCGTATACCCTATGGCCCTTTATTCTATCTACTAACGGGGGCCTGTAGATCAAGATCTGAGAGAGAGAGATAGATTTGAAAGCGGTTGAGATCTCCTAGTAGGAACGGACCACCCTGTTTATCAGGTTTCTTTTCACCTAAGCACCGTAGTTCAGTTCCAAGTCGTTGCATTCGTGGATTGTTTTGGGCTCTTGTCTTACCTTTTGGTGATTTGAAAACAGGTAACATTGCTTCTTAGATTTTCTCCCTCAGTTCTGGTAGCTCTTGATACGCAAGTCTTGTCACCCAAGCGCCCACGATTGTGAGAATGCACAAGCTCCAAGCCTTCAACTGAGCCTGTAGCTGCAGCTGTAGTGCTGTTGATTGAATCCATAAGCCTCAAACTTCCCCCCCCCTTTCCGCCCCAGTACTTCAAAACTGCAACAGCACCTTGTAAAGAATCATGGGAGAGACCCCTGAGATGCTGCTCCTAAATCCTGTCTTCTACATCCTTCCGATAGCTTTTCAAAGGACCTGAGCGCAAGCCTTTCCTGAGAAACCCGATGTTGGAACCCTAAAACCTAAATCCCCTGGACATGCTCCCCAAGATCATGTACTGTAGAAGCCTATAAGATCAGTAGTAGTGTCCACTGGTGACCCTTATAGTAGAACGTACCACCAAACCCTATTCTAGTTGAGATGGGTTGAGATGGGCTTTGAAGCGTTCGGGCTGCACGCTGCAAGGAGCGATCAGCTCTACGACATCGTGGATGTTGTGGCCACATCGTCCTTTGGCTTAGGAATTTCAGATCGTAGGCTTTGCTCTGGATTTACAGTATAAGGCTCGGAGCTTCAGGTGTAGAAACAAAACAAATGGAAACCGCGCCCCTAAACCCTAAACCCCAAAACCCTAAATTTCAGGTCCAGGGCGTAGGGCATAGGGGCCTGGGCCATGCCAGTTTTACCTTCCCTTCTCGGACCCCAGCAAAACATATCAAGAACAGCTTCAGCTGTTTTAGGGTTTAGGGTTTAGAGTGGTTACCCCAGCAGCGCTCATAGAAGCCTCTGCATGCGCTATGTGAGCTCTAGGCCTCTTTGAACCTGACAACTACCCACCGGGAAGAGCCCTTGAATATGCTCCCCATGCTTTACAGATAAGCAAAAACCTGAACCCTAACCTCGAAATCCTACACCATATACGATTGTTGCCTCTCTGTTGGGATGTTTTTCCCAACTCTGGAGATCCAAACAGCCCAAGATGGATCATATGTAACCACCGAAAGTGAGCATTATCTTTAGATCGAAGTAGGCACCATAAAAGGCCGAAAAGTAGGCAACATATATAGAATTCAAGCCCAGAGGAGGTATTATCCCTAAGGGTCCAAGGACCCAAATAATAGGGTGTTAGGGCCCAAATACTTCAATATTAATGGTATTTGGGCCCTAAAACCCTATAATTTGGGTCCTTGGACCCTTAGGGTATTTGTAGACTTACATACCCAGCTTGGGTTCTTTGCCCTCAGGTTTTGATGCTCATGCAGTGACATAAGAACTGCACTCCCGCAGAGAATGGATTTGGGATTCCGGGCGTAGAGTTTTACGGTTCAGGGTTTCTTCAGGGTAAAGTCCTGCACGACCCTATCGACTCAAACTGTGGAAACTATGGTAGTACACTAATGCTATTCAGGATTTTGTAGATCAACAGTAGCAGCACTAAGAGTGTTTGTTTGCGTTTCGCCAGTGCGGCACCAACTTTTCTGAGGAAAATAGCAGGCTTCCGCTCCCTAAACCCTAAAACCCTCCACCCTACAGTCTGGAAGCCTCACGGTAGCCATTTGCTGGCCAGAACTTACAAATCCCAAAGCCCAGATCCTATAATATACGGGCCTAAATAACTACCAATATTCTGGTTCCATATTCCTTGTATAAGTATACTATATGGTACCTCAACTGGACGTCAAAATGATCTTGGCAATTATTTAGGCCCCTGCAGTATCGTTGTATCCCCAAACCCAGAACTTGAATCCTCATAGCTCAGCACCTAAGGCAGTAATCCTTGTAACCCAAACCCAGATCCTGGGTCCTTATGTGCCAAATCGCAGATCCCACACCCCGACAACCCAAAATCTCTTTAATCCAAAGCCGAGATCCTCAATCTCATGGGTCTCCCTACAACAACCCCTAGATGCCCCCATAGCTCAGTTTAATTATGCTTGCAATAATTATCCCAAAAGATCATTAATTAGGGGGGAACTTGGGGGGCAGCAATTTTCATATGGGGGTTTAGGCTAGTAGGAGGACCCATGATAACCTAAACTCTAATGCAGGGCGCTGAGCCTAGGAATGGTTTTGCGGCTCTCCGCCAGGATGACATGATCATCACATGGTGACAGCTTACATGAGCCATGTTCTAAAGCTTAGGGTCTAGGAACGTCTCCAGTAGAACCGTGGAAATATTGCACCATTGCATGCAGCTCCGAATATGGTAGTTGCCAGATTTCAGCCATCCTAAAAAAGTGGTGCAAGATGTCCTCCATCCACTGTGTGGGGTTCTGAAGGGTTGTGTGCCAGGCGCGGACTCTGGGAATTACAGCCATGAATGGATGTTGATATTTGTTTTGGTTGTGGTGTATGCTGTATACGAAGACTTTTAACATACCGCAACCATGTGGGAGGATTAGCTTTCAATGCTTTTCGAATAGCATGGTTGACAAAAGCTGTTGGCAGCTTGGGGCTCCAACAGTAGCAAGCACCCTCACCCTGTTCATTGCCACCATGATTATTCGGGCTGCTTTGGGGAAGTCACCGAAACAATTCCAACAGAGCTTCTCGCCTAAACCCCAAACCCTAAAGCCTAAATGGTTTGGCGGTTTTCGAAGTTCAGAGATATGGGCCCCTAGCATTGGCCCTTATTCATTTTAAGGGAATTCTAGGGACCCTTAGGGCTACATATAGGGCCTTTCCATTCCTCCATTACTTGCGTAGTCCTCCCTGAGCATCTCCTCAGCATTTATTTGCTTGCGGTGATGGTGTTGCAGTTCAAGGGTTCCAGGGATGTAAGAGACCCCTAGACTCTAGGGTTTAGGATTTAGGGTTTAGAGTGCCTGTAGACCACGAACCCGTACTGCAGAAAAGCCATGGAGTGCAGTCGTGAGATCTCCTATAACCATCAAAAATCTGGCATAAGAAGTACGACACATGGACTCTAGCCACCTACTTTGACGCGCATTATGACTGCACCTGTTGCCCTTTGTACAGTGCCTGGGCTACGCTATGTGCTGTGACAAAACAAGCGCTGTGATGCAGTCTGTATGAAACCTTAGTGCTTGATAGCGCCAGCAGTTCATCAGCCCACTGGCATTAACTTAACATTATAATCCCCCTTAAGTGGATAGAATATGGCTTTGGGTATATTATAATAAGATCCCCATTTACCCCATATTCTATCTATTTAAGGGGGACTGTAACCTTGAACTGAAGCCAGTGCGCGCTGCACATGTATCTTGAAGCCTAAGAGCAGAAAGCTTCCAGCAGGCTAGGGCTTCAGGTCCCAAATCTTCCAATCTGAATGGTACTTGGGACAATACTGTTGATGGATGAAATCTTGCACCACCTAGGAGGCCTAAACTACTGTAATTCCTAGGACTTTAAGGACTTCAAGTGGTGCAAGATTTCCTCCATCAACAGTACCTTATGATTTGGGTACCTGGAACCTCAAACCCACACCCTAAAGGCTAGTGTAAGAGAGTGGAGAGTCGCTGCTGCCATTCCCAACAGGTCGCGAGTTGAGCGTGAGGATAGTCCAAGCTACTGGGCCTCTAAGGTTCCATGTGCCCAATAGTTGGGTACTTGGGATTT
>CAJNIZ010005870.1:0-18586 GCA_905231905.1 Symbiodinium pilosum | reverse complement strand
ACATAACCCTGAACCATAAACCCTGACCCCGACATCAGGTTGTGGGTGCCGATGCCAAATGCACTCCGGCTGAGGGTTCAGGGTTTCAGCTTGGACCTTGAAGGTTTAGAAGGTTTAGGGTTTATAGCTTAGGGTTTAGGCAAGCAAAACCTGAGAATGTCAACGCAAAACACCATTAAACCCTAAACGTCTCAGCCACTAGATCCGTTTACGGTTTATTCCAGCTGGGAATTCTCAACTTTGAAACGCCCCAGACATCAGACCAAGAAGTCCTCAATCCTGTACAAGTGAACAGCTCATGTTTGATACTGTGTTGGAATAGAAGCTCCTGAGCCCTAAGCCCTAAACCCTAAAACCCCCACCTGGATCCCTAATCCACACACTCCCCAGGCCTCTCAACCCAAAGCCCCCACAACTTCCCCAAATCTCAGAGGGTTTAGGTCAAACCCGCAGTGTAGGAACCTGAATAGGGGCGCTTCCGAAAATTAGGGGTACCTTTTTGGGTGTCCTTATAAGAAGGCTTATAGCATTTTGGGGTCTATATTGGGTCCCCCTATTTTGGGAAACTACCATATCTACCAATGGATTCGTTAAATCCTGGATTTATCTTTAAAGAATGTAATCCAGAACCATCTTCCCTCCCATTTTGTCACTTACATTACCTCTTTTTTCTGCAGTCAAGGAGCGACTGTCAGCGCGCTCATCCTTAGGCAAGGCCGCGGCAAAGGGACCTGACACACTCGTGTCGGGCGCTGGGGCCGCTAGGACTTAATAAGTTTTTTGGGCACAGGATTTAGGGATGGGTCTCTACTGTAGGGCTGTAGAGGTGTATGTTTCAAGGATTAAGGCTCAACCCTAAGCCCTAGAGGGATTTATGGTTCAAGGCTTGAGGCTCAACCCTAAACCCGAAAGGGATTTATGGTTCAAGGCTTAAGGAAAGCTCAACCCGAAACCCTAAACCCCCTAAATTCCCAAAACCCTAAACCCCCTCAATTCCCTGAACCCTAAACCCCCTTTAATTCCCCAAAACCTAAACCCCCATATTTCCGTAAACCCTAAACCCTTAACCGCAATCCTCGGGGTTTCTCAGGGGTTGTAGGGCCAGTACGGGTCCTACCTTCAGGAACCTGGCAGGCTTAAGTAGGGGGGCTGAAGCTGGATTGCTGTTAAGGACCTAGGGTTTAGGGGTTTAGGGTTTTGGGGGTTTAAGGTATAGGGTGCAGGGTTTAGGGGTTTAGGGTTGAGGGATTAGGATGCAGGGTTTAGGGTCATTATAATAAGGAAACCCTACCCTTTACTATAGACCCATATTATGGTACTTCATTTAAGTGCTTTAACGGCATCCGAGGAACGTCAGGGTTGAGGATTCTTTGGGTAGTCGCCAGAATTCAGGAATTCATCCTTACCCTGTTAAGGGTTAAGGGTTTAGGGTTTCGACCTCAAGGAGGTAACCGCAATCCAAGAAACAAAAGAGATACAGCCGTGCTTCGCATGCAGCCGCCGAATCAGCACCACAGTCATTCCTATCACACTTTCTGACGCAGCTAAGGGGCTTCTAACGTGAAGGTGGTGCAAAAGCAGAGTAATTCGCCAAGGCTCTTGGAACCCCCCTTACCCCCCCCCCCCGAATCCCCCTTCCAGACCCCTTACCTCTCAAGTGATGGGCCGCCTCTGGAGGGTACAGAAGCTCTAAATCCAAGCACCGAAGTACAAAGCCCTGACCCCAAACCTGTACTTTCCTTAGTCCACAACGCTCAAACCTCGGCATCAACAATCCTCAACCCGCAGGCCCAAACGCTAAACCCTTCATCCCATCAGAAAACCTAACCTTACACCAGGACCCACGAACTCTGAATCCTGAACCCAGGAAGCCCTGAAGTGCAGTTCACGGTGCTCATGGTGTGGTCGTTGGTGCAAGAGGCCGGCTTCTGGGAGCTACAACCACCTGAAACAGGCTTGAGGCTTGAGGGTTGTGGAAAAAATGGGACCAGGGCTTGGGGTTTAGGGCTTAGTGCTTGCCAGGTTCAGGTTTGGCGCTTGGGATTCACGCTCATGGTGTATAGGGATCGGGGCTTGGGGCTTAGGCTTTGGATTTGTTTGCTATACTGTATAGAGATTGCGCTTTCGAAGTTGTAGTCTTTCAGGGTTCTTGGGGATCCGTGGCTCGGGGTTCCGGGATTCGCATTTATGACTGTTCTGTCTAAAGTTGAGCGCAGTGGATTATTTTTAGTCAGCACCTGTCGGAATGTAGAAAAAAGTTTCTGGAGGCGGCGAGATTCTAATCATCACATACTTCGCACTATACTCCATATTCCTCAGATCCTTATTTGCAACCCTAGACCCTAAACCCTATGATGACCCCTATAAGACCGGTAAGCCCCTGAACTCTATGATAACTCATATTCCTGGACTCCTCAAATACTAACCAACACAAAAAAAGGTAGTTTCCATAAATCAGGGACCCAAATATAGACCCCAATATGCTATCAGCCTCTTTGTTGGGCCCCCGACATGGTACCGCCAATTTTTGAAACCTTCAGGAGCTTTTTTGCAACCAGATTCCAGGGTTCAGAGTTTAAGGTTTGAGTTATCAGAGTAGAGGGTTTAGGGCTTAGGTGACTTAGGCGCAATTCAAATCATGGGCAGAACCACTGCCACCAACAATCCTACTACTCCTCCTCCTCCTCTACCACAAAATACCACAACTGCCCCACATCCACGACAACGGCTACGACGTGTGTTGCCCGTGTTTGTTCTACCCCGACTACCTGAACTGAACTTCCAGTACTCCTTGTCAAGGAGAGAAGCCGGGGGGCGGGCCCGATTCTCCATGACTCTCAACCTTCACCCTCAAAACAGCTCCACAGAACCTCATTGCAAAGGGATGCCTACCCTAAACCGCAAACTCTTGACCATGGCCCCTGTACATCTCTCCCAGTTTCTCAAGACAGCCCTTTAACAGTCGAATCTACTCCTGAAAGGCATAGTCCACAAAACCATTGCTAGGGTCCTAAACCCTAAACAAACAAGCCTAGGGAGTCATTTTTTCTAAGCAACAACCCTACTTTGTATGCATGCCGATGAAGCACCGCTGAACCAGTTCTCGC
The DNA here is from genome assembly GCA_905231905.1 of Symbiodinium pilosum. NCBI lineage: Eukaryota > Dinophyceae > Suessiales > Symbiodiniaceae > Symbiodinium > Symbiodinium pilosum. The sequence continues at coordinate 15,479 of CAJNIZ010005870.1, read as the reverse complement.
AGCTTGAGCCATCCTCAAGCATGGCATAACTTGAGCCCGAAAATGGTGACCAAAAGCGATAGTGGTCAGTATATGAGGGTCGCCATGCATGGTGGGGGCGACCTCTCTACTACCCATAACAATGGACTGGAGGCATAGGTATATGGGCTACAGTTGTCCGGATTTGAGAGGTCCAGGTGTGCTATATGCTTTTGGATTTGGGGTTTGCGCTTCAGGGGTTTCCGTTGAGGTAGAATCCTAAACAAAACAATATCTATACGGAACTATGTTGGAGGGTCCTGGCAGACCCGGTCTCCTCACTTCAGACAGATGAGTTACTCTTGGACCCTAAGCCTACGACCACCCGCACTACTTATTGGTGGCTAGCAGGGAACAATGGCGTATAATCTCTTTATAATCCCTGTACATATTATATTCCCTTATTCCCTACTAAAACCCAATAAGACTAGGCAGGCACAGCACAAAACAGGAGTGTTGCCTATGACAGCAGTCATACGAGCCAAGAGGAAAGGATGTTGCCTCTTAGCCATCGGGTCTGCCCTGCCACGCTGTCCAGCGGAAAAAACAAGGAGACATTGACAATAATAGAAATAATGAGAATAACAATGGCAATGATGGCAACAATGCGGGTAATAGCAATAGTAATAGTGATGATGCCAGCAATAGTGAGGATACCAACGATAGTACTAATAATGGCAATGACAACTACTAACTAATGAGAATAAGAAGAATGACGATAATGATGATAATAATGGTAATCGGCAAGAATATTCCCTCGATAATGATAACGAGACTCCTCCGGGCAGCCCGAAGTGGCATCCAGCTTCTGGGGCTCTAGGTAGCCGGGCACCTCAGGTCAGTTGAGGTTGCATCGCAGCGTATGTGCAGCTTGTGTGGGATGCCTAATGAACATGGTGATGCGGTGATGCCGGGGAGGGGGGTTGGGGGGGTGGGTCCCGTTGCCAACTCCACCCTGCTTCTGAAAAAGCACTCATCATACCCATCTCCCGACATAAAACCAGGCCAAAAACCTCCCACCCCGCTCTCAGCACTGTCAACTACCAACATCATGACGATGGTGAGGATGATGACAACGTTGACGACGAGGATGATGACAGTGATGGTGTCACCAATACGCGTTTGCAGTTTAGCGTGCTGTACCACAGTGCGCTGAAAGACGTTGTAGCTTCGATCATGAATGGGGTACCCATATGGATCCTGGGAAGAAAGAGCAATGGTACAGCCCTCTGTTGAGGACTCGTTCACATCCTCCACTGGGGTAGGCAGAGGCCTTCTGTTGTTCAAGAGGGCCTCGCATGATCTGCATACGCACCTCAGATTTTACGCTTTCTTACCTAACCTCCGAGGAGTTGGAAATGATGCTTATCGAGCTGCAGTTTAGAGGTTAGGGCTTATGTTTAGTGAGCTAGGAGTACACCCTGGCAGTAATTTTGCAGCCCTTGGGTATATCCAAGTTCTGAGGCCCTTGACCCTAAAACTGAACCACACGGAGCCTCGCACCTGTGCTCACAATCCCTCCTGCTTAGTACAGAAATGAAGGAATATACACGTTAGGATTGTTGAGCTAGGCTAAACAGAATCAAAGAGCACTCTAATAGGATCCCAAGGAGGGTAAGTGCTCTCTGATTCCTTGGGTTAATATCCCTTTTATGGTCATAAAATCCTAGCCTGGAATATAATCCCTATATATTCCCCGTGTAATATATTCCCTCATTCCCTAGTAACCCTCAATAAGATCCCCAATCCATCCCATACCCAAAATGTGGGCCAAAGGATCCTCCAATCCTGAAACAGAAGCCCGGCCCTGAGTAAACCCCTACTCAGAGGTCAAGGGGACTTAGTAAGTGGATAATGGGGATGCCCAGGGTTTCTATATGGGTTGTTGGGGTTATTCACGTACTTACTGAGTTTGCCTGACCCTCCAAGTAAGCTTGGCCCCACACTGGATTGCGTAAGATCTTCGTGTAGGCTTGGTAATTCGTTTCCTCGAACAAAGACTTCACTTGGAGACCGTCGGGTAGGGATAGATCCAGGTATGACACTCAAAATGACACGTGAGGGGCTGTTAGTACACTATTGAAGGTCATAGGTGCAACACTCTTGCTAATCGCCACACTGATACTGACCTACCCATGCATTTACGATGAGGAGCATCTACGGGAAGGATTGCGCCTGTGGGGCTCGGGGTTTAGACTTAGGAAGATGAGTCACCAACTTTAACATGGCACGCCCTTGCACCTCAAAGTTCTATCTAGATCCCCGGCTTCGGCTGTACATTCCGCTGCCGTATGCTTCCAGTCTTTCTTTGGTGACACGAGGACCCACAGAAGATGTCAACAATTTCAAGTCACCTCCACGCCAACTTGTGAGCTCAGTTGGAAATCTAGATTTTAGGACTGGGACATGGATCTTGTGCCTTTATGCTGATGAAGGAAATCTTGGATTCTAGGGTCTTAACCATGAAGGAGCTTCTTCATCAACAGCACGGCAAACCCAAAAACCGTGGGAAGAGGAAACAATCTTACGGGGGCTCTTCAGTAGTGCGAGATTTCCTTCAAGGGAACCACCTACCTTGAGCCAAGCAAAAACTCCGTCATTGAGTTGAAGAGCTCTTTGATCGAAGCTTTTAGGGTGTATTTAGGCTTAATTAACAGGTTGTCTGCGGTTTGTGGGTTTAGGAGAGGGTATTGATTACTTGCTGTCGGTATAATTAACAAAAACTGAACAGTCATGTCCAGCAATAACCCGGTGAGGAACTTGGAAGAGCCTCATTTGAGGCTACAGGTTTGCGCAGAAGCATCCTATCCCAACGGTAAACGCGAGCAAGATGTGCGATAGCCCTTGGTCCTACCCGCGAGTGTCCAGGCGCCTTGCTTACCTACTTTGAGTTCCAGGAAATCTGGACCCTCAACCCCTAAACCCTCAACCCTAGAGGGGTTTGGATTCAGGGATGAGTGTTGCGGGCTTTCGCAAGACTAGTTCAGAGTCCACTGCCCTGACTGCTCGCCTACAGGTGGCCAATTCTCCGAATTGAGGCACTTTGGATTCAGACCTTGAGGCCAAGGATCCCTATTAAGTAGTAAATTGTCAGGCTTTAGGTTTATGGTTATGAGCATACTAACCCCTCCAAGGGACTCCTAACCCCATTTCTAGTTCAAGGGCTCCTGGGTTGTACCCCTAAGGTCGTACCACTAAAAGATTTCCCCAATATAGCCCTTATATGGGCCAGTGTCGTCCCCTAAAGTCCCTTAAAAGGATCCCAAAACAAGCCTGAAACCTTGGAAGTGCCTGGACCTTCAAGTGGGCCCTTGACATGCTGTCTGTTGTTATGTGAGCTACAATCGATATTTCCTACAGAACGTGATGGAGATGGGTTCCATATTAGGGACTATATTTTAGGTGCTATATTAAACTACAAGAGGGAGCCCTATGTCTCCTGTTAAGGGTCCCTTAATAAGGCTAAGTAATATGGACAATAGGTCACCTGATCATCGCTCTTGCTAGTGCAGTTGTTTGATACGGACGCGGTGTACGCTTGTGCTGTAGGGTTTTCTGCAGGCCATAGTGTTACACACATCCACTGATACGGTACTTCAAAGGTTGTCGCAGGACTTGTATCAACTCTAGACAGGTACTTTGCACCAACGAATATTGGTCCAAACCACATTTTCAAAGCTCACAAAACGGCCAAAGCTAACAAAACGGCAAGTATCCTACCTACTTTGGGGTTTCACTAATCCTCAAACTCCGAGCCCCGGAATCCCTTCCTACAGACGAAGATCTGAAGCCTGCAAGGAATTTGTAAACGGTTTGTGTAGGGTTCAGAAATGGTTCATATAGAGCTCAAGGAATGCTTCTAGTCCATCATCAGTAATTCCCCAAGCCGTTAAATTACAAAAAGGGAGGGACTATGCTCCTTAACCTGGATTTCAAGTAACCCTGAGCCTGCATGTCGGTAGTAGGAAATGGAGAAACAAATCCCGACAGGAGGTCCCTACATAATCACCCAAGAGATTCTTATAAACCATATTGCCTCATTCCCTACCTACCGCCTAATTAGCCTGAACCCGAGGCCCTATACCCAAAGCTCTGCACAATGTAGTAGTTAGTTTCTATTTCGAACCCTCCATTACTAACCGCAGTAAGTTCAAGCGACCTAAACCCTAAACCCCTGTACCCTCAACCCTGTACCCGTAAAACCTCAAACCCCAAAACCCTTTAAGCCCTCAAACCCCTAAACCTTACCTGTAGCCCCAATCACCCACAGCTTAATAGAAATCACACCCAATTAGTAGCCATAACCCATTAAGCTGTAGGCAATTGGGGTTGTAGCTAAACCCCAAACCCCAAACCTACGCCAGGGCACCCGATACGCCCACTTCGCAATGACCTGAGCGAAGCGCAGGGCTGGTGGTAGGGTAGGATCTAGGGTGCACGCAGAACCCCTATTAGTTACTGGTGGTTACTCGGGAATAAGGAAAGTATTACATAGGTACTATATAGGGATTATATTCCCGTATTCCGTACTAACCCCCAGTAAGATTACCTGCATTTGTTTAAGGCTATACTTATACATATTCATTAAAGGGCTAACTTTAATTACTACTAAACTGTAGGTAGCTGGGGTTACAAGTGGGGTCTTGTCGGGTTTAGGGGCAGGGGGACTGTCAAGTGAGGCTGGGGGTTTTGGTTTCAGTCCTGGAGGAGCTTTGGCACTAGGAAAAAGGTGGGGATAACATGTCACTAAACCCTAAACCCTAAACCCTAGGGCGGTCATCAGGCTTGTAGGTGGTCGGATTGCTAACTTCCAGCTGAATTCGCGACATAAGTGTTAGACTTCGAATCTACTCCGAGATCGAATAGACTCCTCTTCGGATTTAGGGTTTAGGGCTTAGGGCTCCATGCCCAAGTAAACGAGGATTAACACAGAAAACATGTAAGTTCCCATCAAGCCATGCCCCTCCGCCCCTCCGCCCCTCCGCCCTGCCTCATAATGCAACGTCATTCTTAAGTAGAATAGGGTTTCAGCGCGTGTTGTAAGCGTTGGAGATTTACAAGTCTGGAAGGTGTTAATACTGTCAATTATTCAAACGTCTACATTACACCGAAGACTAACATGAAGCATCAGCCTTGCGTGCCAAGCATAGAATCCCTCCCCTACAATATCATGGAAGTTGACCAGGGGCCCGCTGTGAACAGTTGCTCCGTTTATAGCAGCCTGTATGAGGCTGCATGCTACTTTGGGGGAGTGTAAATCTGCTCCGAACTAACAACTTCCATGCAAACTACCCAAGCCAAAACGACTTTTGAATGAGTCTTGCTGCACAGAAGTGCCCTGACCTTAACCCTGATATTCGATTTAAAGAAGCCCTAAGGCAGCACCAGGGGGAGCCATACTTCAGGATTTTACAGACGCCTGAGGGAGGCCTCACGGACTTAGTCATGGCTACCACTTATGCTGGTCACTCCCAGAGCCCACACTAAATCTTAAAGCCTGAGCCTTCAGCCATATTAGGGCTTACAGTTTGTCAGGGCTTTGGGATTTTAGTGCTAGGATGGCTCTGAGAATTGATTCCTCTGAAAATGTTGGGACTTATCTTTGAGTGGGACCCGAGCACACCTATTCCCTGAAGCTAATTGGAGGGTCAAGGGATTTCATAACTAGGTTAATAAACCCTGCAAGCCATGTGCTCCAGTTGCAAAGCCCTGGGTTCTAAATCCTCAACCATAATCCCCCTTGTAACCTAGACACATGAAGGGCGCCAGTTTTTGGCGTGAACAAGCTTTGTAAGCAACCAAGAACCCCACCAAATTTAGGAACCCAGTTACTCACTGATGCTGAAGAGCGTGCAACAGTCCCATGTCCACTCCCCAAAATGCCCCTCAAACACCGGTAAGCCCTAAATCCTAAACAAGATAGTAACTTCCATCTTCCTCTCCAACCCCCCATATATCACAAAGAATCGCAATATAGCGCTAGTTTCCAATTCACGTCCCATGTCATGTTCAATTTGATTTTCCCTTCGATTCTCCATTCCATTAATTCCCGGGCCTATATGGTAGTTTCCAGGTTCTTTTCCATTATACCAATATATCCCCAACATTATCTCTATGACACCTGAAAACCCTTCACCCAAAACCCTTAGGTTTCAGGCTTTTCAGGTTTAGAGGAGCAAGGTTGAGGAGACCTTAGGGCGCTGCAACATTGGCATCGTCATACTTCTTAACGGCCTGGTCAATTGCGATTCACGTGGTTTAGGGTTTAGGGTCTAGGGTTTGGAGGTCCACGGTCACTCATCATAGACTGCTTTTTGTAGTTACAGCAATCTCAGAGGACCCATGGCACCTATGACCGAGCTATAAGTGCAAGTATAGGTAGGTTCTAACTACCCACTGACCTGGCAAGTAAGGTTTATGCTTCAGGGTTTGGGGTTCGAGGTTCAGGGTGTAGGATCTAGCCTAACCACTTAGTGCTTTAAGGTTTGCGTCTGCTAGCCTTCGAGATTCTGGGCCCCGGCAGATGTGAATCCTCAAGGATCACGCCCCTCATCTAGTACACCAGGATGATCAGGACCCTAACCCTAAACCCTGCACCCTAATTGTGGGGCAAAATGCATGCCTTTGGGAACATTGCCAGGGCGGGGCTTCAGTAGTACATGCTTTAGGGGCTTTACAGATTTGGGTGTGCAGTGCTTAGTTCCCGCAAGGCAACCATTCTCGATTTGGTTCCTGTCTGAGAACAAGCCACACGAAAACAGAATTCAGCGAGATGACTTCTAGCTTAGGGCTAGTTCACACGGTCTCTTCAGGCCCTTCGGGACCCTAAGGATAGGGATGAGATAGGGAGTACATAGGGGCTTCCCATGCGGATTCGATAGGGACTCTTTTTGAGAAACGCCCATGTCTGTGATCTAGATGAGGAATGGAGTCTAAGTCTGACGAGCCCTTGCTCGCATGATCCCTCCTGAACTCAAGGTCCGCTGCCGCTTCAAATGCCAATGCCAAGCCCCTCGCCCCAAAATCCTAAACGCTTACAAATAAGGGCCCTTGTAGTTGACAGCTAGTAATCACATTCCCTACTGTTCAAACCCAACCCACCCAGTATAGGGTAGTTATGCTCAAGTTTCTCTTGGAGAAATATCTAACATTAGTAGGGGGTGTAATATGAAGGGATGTCATTGATCAGCATCGCTTACTGATGTATGTAGTTTGACACTAGGTGCCATCCAGCCTGGGTGTCTTGGATTCATGGAGTGCCGCTATTCCCTTCGTCTTTACTTACTGGACACTGGAGAATCCAACATACTCCCCAGATACGGATCCCTGTGTACATGCCATGAATATGTGAATGCCTCTCCCTCAAAATAAACATCTATATATACTAGATATATATGCAGATATATATATATATACACATATATGTATATGCATATATATATATAGCGCAGCTATAAAAAGGAAAGCCAATTTAGAGTGATAGCCAACTCACATGCGGCTCAGGCCTTGTCGCTTGGCTATGCGGAGCCCTAAACTGCAAACCCACGAACCCACAAACTAAAAAAACAACTGCACCCTACTTGGAGGGTGAGGGGGACTTAGGAAGTAGGTTAATAATGGGGATAACTAGGGTCACTATATGTCACTATATGGCTTATAGGGGTTATTAACCTGCTTACCATGTCCCCCTCACCCTCCAAGTAAACCCTAAACCCCAAGCCCTAGAATCCCAAAGACCTGAGCCCTCAAGCCCTAAATCAAGAAGCCCTAACACCCTACATCCTGAATCCGAAAATGTCAGAGATTCAGAACCGCTATCCAAGTCCGCAAAACCTACCAACTTCGAATGGGTCAGGCGTTCAGACCGATAAACTCTGCAACCCAGACCCTGAAGCCTACACCCCCAAATTTCCAGGGCTTAGGATTTAGGGTTTAGCCCCTAATCCCCCCACAACCCTAAACCCTAAACTCTAAACCCTAATCCCCCCACATTCCCCTCAATCTCCTAATCCCTCTACCTCAAAGTGCTGCCTTGTCATAGATGGTGTTGCTCAAGTACCGGGTGAAACACCAGCAATACTCTCCCTCGGGCTTGCTACCTGGGCTCATGGTGTTTAGGGTTTAAGGCTTGGGGTCTAGGGTTTAGGGCTTGGGGTCAGGGGTTTAGGGCTTAGGGTTTAGGGCTTAGGGTTTCAGGGTTTAGGTGGAAGGGAGGGAGTCAGGACGGGTACGTGTACCTGGGATTCGGTGTGTCCTTATTTAGATTGTACAATTCATGGTAGGCTTGAGAAACTTGCAAGCATTTTAGGGCTTAGGGTGTAGAGTCTTGGGGCTTTGAAGAGTAGGATTTTGGGATGTTAGATTTTACGCGTAGAGGGTGGAGGTCCATCAGCTGCTTTGCTCTTGTAGATCCGAACTGAAGAATCTGCGTAATTGAGCCAAGAACCTGAAACACTATTGGGAGAAGGACATAAGGATCCTGAGTATGATCTGATCAGGAATATTCTTAGCCTTTTGGTCGTGACCTTTCTGGGTTTTGGGTTTGGCTTTCAGGTTTATGTGGTGTCTGCACAATGGACTGATTAAGGACTCTTCCTTAATCAATGATGAAGCAATATGCTCTGTGCAGACCCCCTCCCCATAGAGGATCTTTTATCATCCCTGAACCCTAACCTTGACCCCTAAACCCTACTATCAGGGCATTAGTCCTTATAATCTTTCTTTGAGGTTCCATGTAGATAGCTAGAAATCAGGATCAACCCTCATTCAGCAGTCCCGTATGAGGCTATAATAATCAATCGTTGCCTTTTCACGGAATTGTTGTTCATACCCTCCCCTAGACAAACGTGATTGAGCCAAAAGGGGCCCTATGCAGACTTGTGGGGTTCCACCTCAGTTTGGTAAAAGTCCTAAGCCCGAAAATCTAGACCCCTAACCCTAACCCTACACCCCAATCCCCTAATCCCTACACCCCAACCCTAAACCCTACACTCGAAGTCCAGACTTCGCTTCAAACTTCGGCTTCGCGATCAGTTCTTCCCCAGCCACCCTAGATTCAAGACTTAACCTGGAGCCGCAATTACCTGCAGTTGAATTCAAAAATTTCCCATAATTAAATGGGGCATAACCATTGAAACTGTAGCTGGTTGGGGGTCACAGGCCATCCCCCAGTACCCAGCGACAGATTTAGAACACTATTAGGGCTTATCAAGCCACATATAATCCTAAATATGAACCCTACCATAAAATCATTATCCCCTATAATGGAGAATCACATGGAAAAGAAAATGGAAAATGACATGGAAACTGGGGAAGTATAGGGCAATAATAATTCACCTTAAACATGACATGGCGGCTCTTCACGCCCGCGGCTAAGACGTCGGGATCTTGTGCGCAAAAGGGCAGGCAGCCACCTGGCAATCGCAAATAATTGTGATATCAATAATTAATGGTTTAGGGTTTCGGGTTGAGGGCTTATCAGGTTAAGGGTTTAGGGTATTGGCGCTGCAGAGCCGAACTAGGGTTATTTGGGGACTATGTAGGGGTTATACAGGGACTATGTACGGTTTAGAAACATCAGCACAGTGAAGGAGAATCAAATGGAAAAGAACATCGAAAACAACATGGAAGCCATGAGATTAATATGGAGGGTTAAAAGTTTTGAGGGGGTTGGGGTTGTTCAGGGCTTCAGAGATTTAATGATTTCGGGGCTTTGGGGTCTAAGGTTTACGACTCTTAGGGGTTGAGGAGTTTAGGATTGAAGGTTCTCGGGCTTTAGGTGTTTGAGGCTTCAGGGATTTTAGGTCTGCGTTGTGTCCACACTGACGGGTCCTGCTCCCCTTCTTTCATGGATTGCTTTTCGTGTGCTCAAGATGGTTTCACTGTAAGGGCTAGGTTGTAAATACCTTTACGAGTGCCATGCCTGCACCCTGGAAGTGTACAGAGAAAAAAAGGCACTTGGGTAAAATGTTTTCTTTCTCAAGACTGATTCAACCATGCTTCGATAGTCTTGCGCAGCACGTAAATGGCCACTCTCACAACTCACCTTCATCGATGGATTTATTTGTCCTTTTCGTCTTCCCGATTTGCTTGCCAGCTGGTTGCGCCACCTGCTAGTGCTTTCGCAGCGCCAGAGTGCTCGAGGAGGGATGCGCAGCATCAACCACAATGACTTCACAGAACGGCTTGCTGTACAGCTTCGTTCTTCCGGCTTTCTACGAGGCAACAAGCTACACAACAACGCAAAGATCAATCTGATTAGGGTGCAGATGACAGGAGGAGAGGCTGTTTTCCGGGTAGCCCTCATAATGCGGCAGATCTGCAGCGTTCCTGTATAGCAGAATGCGGCTTCAACGCTCAAATATGGTTTCGTATGGTCTTTGCAAGCCTGCGATGTGCGATAACCCACTACATGATCTGGGTGTTCAATAAACCACTTAAGGATGTACCTCGATCGACATACGAAGTCCAATAAAGGCATATGTAGGTGTTTGGAGTTGCAGGTTTTAGGGGGTTGAGTTTCGATCTTCTGCTCGAAGGTTTTCGGTGGAAGCCCGAACACAATGCTGCCGATATTAGGATATAGGGCTTGGGGGGTATGCTGCATTATAAGTATGTACTAAGGATTGCGCGTAAATAGTAGTCTCAATTTTCACAAGCCTCTATACTACAGCTTTGACTGCAACAGGAACATCCTGGCTTTGTGAGCCAGGTTTCTGGGGGTCAGGGATAGCAAAAACCCCACAACCCACCACCCCAAAACCCTCAACCCTAACCCAAAGACAAAACCCTCAACCCTATTGAGGTAGTTTAGTACCCCATGCCAAACTTGGCACGGAAAGTACTTGGAGTGTCAGGGGACTTAGTCAGTAGGTTGATGACCCATATAAGCCACATAACAAGCCCAGTCATCCCCGTGATTAGCCTGCTTGGTCCTCCTGTCCTCCAAGTAGCCTTTGCTTATTTTGGTGGCTCCATGCTTTTTATGGAAAGGTCTTCGAGCTTAAGCCGCATCAACTTCAGACTACTTGCCACGCCCTCCTCACCTAGAGCCATCAAGCCCAAAATCCAAAAAACTACCTAGACCCCCACCCAAGAACCCTCTATAGAGCATCAAATACCACACATAGGACCTACCTAGACATGATTTCAGGGTAGTTGGGCGCTACTGTTAGACCTAAAACGTCCTAGATCCCTGCAGCCCAGCCTTCCGCGTCTGTGATCTCCTTCTTAAAGGATGCCCTTTTCATGAATCTATCGTCCTGGGTGGGATCAGGGTTGCGGCTTCAAGGTGTTTAGGGTATTAACGGGTTGTTTGGGCTGAAGCCTTTAGGGGCTTAAGGGTGTAGCTTTTGCGGTTCAGATGTGCTGCTTGGGGCTTCAGGGTCTAAGGAGCATGTTTGCGTTAAAGCCGGTACTGAGGGTGGGCTTTATGTTACTTGGATGAAGGTAATAATGTTCCGCAAGCAAGAGCAGCATTTCATAATCAACTCTCGCCGGTTGCCGTCTAGGGCTTTGGATTCAGGGATTGGGGTCAACAATTTGGCGGCATGAACCCTTCCTTTACAGAAACTAGCCCTAAACTCCCCTCGACATGAAATCCCACAAACAAATACACCTTAACCCCCTGGACCCGGACCTCTCTTCGTTCGCAGCTTCAGTAGGCTTTAAGATTTGCAGGACGGCTGCGTGGCACAGCGTGTAATCCCCAAGTTGCCCATCAGAAGACATGAAACTTGTCTGGCTTGAATTCCCTGTGACGATGTTGAGGTAAATGGAAGCCTTTCGCAGTAAGATCCGAATGGTTTCTTCAGAAACCTTTCCGTTGCTTCAGATGCCAAATCTCCATGGGGGGGAGGCACATTAAGAAGTAGGAGGTTTGCCGGCATCCCCGTGGATTGGGGCTTCAGCTGAATTCGCAAGATTCTACCAAGCTGCTTCACAAACTTTGGGACACCTAACCTGTCTTAACTTAGCTTATGGACGTGCCCTGAGGAGCCTCAGCCACGAAACACTACAGCCTCCAGACAAGAATGCTTCACCCGAAACGTCAGCACCTGAACACCTACACCAGAACCCCTCGACGTTTGACCTGAACCTGAAACCCGACACCCCTTCTGGAAATCCTTAGTAGTCACCATTTTCGTTGCACTTCCCGACTAGGCTCAAAAAGTGACGTGAAGGAAGGCGGGGGTACAGGAAATGATTTAAATAAGCCCCAACAGGATGGAGACCCACCTACCTTCATCTCACCTTTTGAGCCCCTTGACAGCCAGTAAGCCACGCTTATCAAGGAAGTCCCACCAAGCTTCCGCACCCTGAGGCACCCTGTCTTTGGGAGCGTTGATCCAGGTGACCTCAAGACTCGGGGTCTTTGGGTCTTTGGGATTTAGGTAAGGGTTTGGGGTTGCGGGGCAAGAATTGGAGCTTGAGGGTTTAGGATTCAGCTCGAATGTAGAGATTCATGTAGGATAAGTTGGGTTTCATGGTTCAAGGAATTCGGCTGTAGGGAGTTTGGGTCTCTGAAAGACCACTGCATCAGTATGCGCCTGAATTGCAATGCACCATAATCTTAGCAAATAAACCCCGCAAATACATCCAGGGCACTATAGACGGATCCTCCACAGAAAGCAGCGTGTACTTGCAGGTGGACAGGGCGTTGTGCACACTCGGCGACACCTGCATGAGGTTCACTCACTAGCCCTAAACCCTACACCCGAAAACGAGTGGAATAGCTTGAGCCAATTACTAGATCAGGTTGTAGAATGGGGGGGGGGGCATCAAGGAGTTGTCAGGCTTAATTTCCAGCTACCTGCCACGGTTTAGTATACCTGGAATTTATTAGTGGACCAAATGGGTTCCTATACGAAAGCCTCAGCCACTTTTTGGGGGTACTTGGACCCTTCGGGTTTAGGGCTCAAAGCAATGCGACAAGGACATGTGGGGACCGAATCTAAACCCTAAGCCCTCAACCCCTAACCCTAAACCCGAAACCACCATTCGGAGTGAAACATGGCGATGTCGTTATGACTTGCCCTCTTAACATATGAGTTCCTTGTCGTCATTCTTTAGACTGAGCTTACATACAGGTCGTTATATATCTGGTTGTTATATAGGGATCATATTCCCTGGTTTCCCGCTAAGAACCAGTAAGTTGAGAAGTTGAGAATGAGACGCTGCTTACCCAGGCACCTAGGAGTGTACAATCTTAAGCATACAAGTGCCAAACGTCAAGCAATGTTTATGGTTTCCACTGGGTCAAGCCCTTAGCCTCATCAAATGGACTGCGAGACCCGCCTTGTCCCACGTGAAGAAGGCTTTGGAGAAATCTTTCCTGGGTTTTTGGCTTACAGTCCTCCTTAAGTACATGGCCTCGGGTTGGAAGAGGGGATGTGTTTAGGGTGTGGGCTTTAAGGGGGTTAATTCTGTGGAAAGTTAGGGCAGACTATGGCAGCATGGGACTTGGATGTAGAACTTGGGCATAGGGTTCAAGTTCTAGGGCCCAGGCCCGGGGGTAAAAAAGCAAGCAAGATGGCTTTGTGCTTGCAATCTTCCGGAGCGAGCGCGCCTGTACTGAGGTTATTGAAAGGCCCTGTGCATCACTGAGGCAACGCAAAAATGACCTCTCTTTCCAGGGCAGGCCAGAGTGGAAAGGCCTACGAAAGAACAAGCAACCCTTTGATTCCCTCTTCCTGACCAGCATTCATCGTTCCCCACTCGAGAAACCCTGCCACCTGGGTTACAAATTGGAAAATTCTGAAGGGGTCTTGATTCTAGATACTGATCTGGAGTAGCATTTTAGGCTGTTTTCTGCTGCAACTCTATGAGAATTAAGGTTGGATTCTTCCGAATTCTTCAGGCTCCAAGAATGACAGGTCTAGCGGCGCGTGCTTGTCGCTCCGCCACTCGATGGTGCGAGGATTCAGCGACCTGCAAAACACAGTGGCTGCCTCGAAGGGCTCAAAAGGTGGGATGAAGGAAGGTGGGGTATAGGAAATAAGACCCAACATAGTAGAGTTTATACTAAGGGCCCTTTAACCCACCTACCTTCATCCCACCTTTTGAGCCCCCTGACACTGCCTCGACCAGGAACCCAGAACCCGTGCGGCATGGTGGGGTCTAGGAGGCCAATTTTGCATATTGTAGTTTTCCTACATAGGGGACCCAATATAGATCCCCGATTTTGTGTTTGGTAGATTCCCCAAAGAGGGGACTAAATGAGTATAGGGACCGCCAAAAAGGCATCCCCAATTTCGAGAAACCAGAGAGCCCTATATGTGCAAGGATGACAAGATGTCGCATGAAAGAGTCAGAATGTAGATGTAGGATTTGGGGTCTCTGGGTCAGGGTTGAGCTCTCGTGCAGGTGTTGTCCGGCTAGAAGTCCCCGCAAGCCCGAACACCAAAACACCTAAAACCAATCCGTAAACCTCTGAGGATCCACTATGCAACGCACCCAAACCCTAAAAGCCTAAACCCCAAGCCTACCTGTCATTAGAGGTGCATTGCACCACAAACCCGTCAAATATTTAAAGTACAAGTGCAGTTTCTTAAACGGCTTCACGGACCATACAGGCTTTTAAAGCGTAGCGCTAGGGGTTTAGGTACAAGTCGTTCAATTGCATAGATAGCTTCAGAGTCCGCATTGGGATCGTTTCCAGAAACTTCCATCTCCTGGCGAAAAAAACATGATGTTGAGCGGATCCTCAGCACATTGCCCTTAGCGGAAGATGCTTAGGCACACAGGCAGCCTCAGCGTGAATGCGCGTACCACAGCTTTAGAGGGATCCCACAGAACCCCTACTCTACATAGAATATCATGAGCAAAATCCACAAACCCAGGATCCTCAGAACTTGCAGCCATAGGGCATGTCGACGTCAAGTGTCACAGTCTGAGGACCATTCCACTTGTCTTTCCGCTCATGTATCGCATCCTCAGCGGGCTGAAAGGTAGGGTTTAGGGGAGGCTCCATGACGTTGAGGCCTCACTATGGACCACAACAGGTTGCAGTCCTCCGTGCCATCTCAACAACACAACTATAGGCCACTCTTGTACGAGGTGTTATAGATTTGATGTTTCAATGCAAATGCTGATTTCAAGAACAACCCTTCCCAATACATGACATGGAACCTTAGAGGCACAACTGTCCTTATAAGAGTGCGTATTTGGGCGTGGGGTCGTGAACGCGAATTAGTGCCTTCCTCGGGAAACCCTGTATGTTGTCCATGGTGGGTTCCATGTCCGTTCATTTCTGGTCCGCATAGGCCTTGAGAAATGTAAGTCCTACTCCATCAAGCCGGCATGGACAACCCTAAACCCTAAACCTTAAACCCAAAAGCCGTTGTAAAAAAAGGACCGTAATCTTCATGCCATCTTTTAGGGGTTCCATGTTGCTGGCACGGAGTGTACTGTATTCTGTACCAAAACCTGTAGTCTCCTTAGACCTATAATAAAGATACTAT
>CAJNIZ010005869.1:98479-117941 GCA_905231905.1 Symbiodinium pilosum | reverse complement strand
TTCCTTCATTCCCAACCCTAAACCCTAAACCCTAAATCCATTTTCTTTTCCATCATTCCTATATAACCCCCTTATTACCCTAGGATCCCTACATAACCCTAGGGCAAGCTTCAGGATTGACGCTTCTGGGTTAGGCATTCTGGCAACGGTACTGCAATGCATCAGGTGAGCTATTGCTCGATCTCTGGGAATCCCGGGTGTTAGTAGATAAGTCGCGCTGGCGGTTTAAGTCGCGGGATTCTCCTGATTCAGGGTGGAGGGCTTATCTTGATGGATAGGAGTGGAGGAAGGTGGGGCCAAGATGGGATGATGAGCTCCCTCCAGAAGCTTGCGTCCATAGGCCTTGCATCCATAGGCCTTGAGGGGTGAAGCTGTTGGCAGACGGGGTCAAAACATCTGCTTCTTCCGATTTCAACAGTATTCCCCACATGCCCCCCCCACGTTAGCTTCACATGTTTAAGCTAAGGATCCGTATTGGGGCTTACTTCTTGTGACGCCCTGGCTATGAAACCAAGACCCTAAACTTCGGAATTTTGACTGGGCTTTAAAGATCCTAACAACAGAGACCTGGAATATTCACCCACCTGACGGAACGATGAGGTCTCCGGCGGAGGCACGGCGCAGCGCCAGCGCTAGCCCTGCCAAGTTGGCGAACCGCATGGTGCTGGGGAAGGGGGATGGAGGGATACGTTTTTGAGTTGCCTTTCTGCTCTCTAAAGCACAGAGTGCCGCAATTTCGACCAATCAATCGGTTCCCTTTGGTGGCGAAAACCATTGTAGTGAGGAGGTGCGCCCTGAATTTCAAAGTAAAACCTTGCAATTCAGCTGTAGTGTAGGCGTGGGTGCGGCCTCAGAGTTGAGGTGGTCCTCACGAAAGTTCAGTTACTGCAAGAGATCAGATGACTGTTAGAATCGTATTCGGGCTACTGCCAACGTCTTCCCTCCTACACTCCTCAGGAATAAAAGCTTCATGTCCACCATGTACCTCTGGCTTTAAAAGCTGCAGTTCATGCGACCAGTTCTGAACCAAACTATCCCAAATAGCTTGAGCAGATGATTCTCGCGCCAGGATACGGCGCAAACGGGTAGTAACCCGGTATGACAGTATGATCTTCCAAAAACTCAGAATTTCTTCTTCTGGTCTTGGCTTGTACATCCCCATCCCCGACTTTGTGGTTACGCGCACCTCGAAGGAGCGGCTGGAGAAGGATGCGCAGCGCGCGCGGCGCCGCAACGACGACGTTGGGGACTTCTGCTCCCTGTCTCTGTGTTCAGAGTGGGTCTTTCCAGATCGTCGGAGAGCTGTTCAGGACACTTGGGTTGTCTAAGAGGATCGGCTTGCCTCATGTGGTGGCAATCTTCAGACGCCAAGCACTTGAGGCCCCCATTGCTCACACAAAGCGTGAAACTCAAAGCCGCTGCCCGGGCTAAAGCTGGGAGCAACCCTCGGCCCTTCTCCGCGCTGCAGCTCGAGCCTTCCGCCCGACTCCCATGGGTGAGATGTGGTACTCCCACTCCCACGGTAGCTTCGAAAATAGCGGCCCCCGCTGGCATACTACATAGGCCGGCCCACAACGTAGGCCCCAGGAAAAGATCCAGTACATAAATAACCCGAGATTCTACATTTGCTACACGGTTACTTGCTTGAAGATGGGCAGTTTAAACGGTTCTTTCCGCTTGTGGAGAAAGGTTGCGAGTGGATGGTGTGGGTTCGAAGCTCTGGATGGCCATGGTCTCGGATGTCACAGCTTTCAGGCAGAAAATCTGGCCTAGGGTATGGTTTGAAGGTTTAGGGTGATACTGGATATCCGTTTGCCCAAGAATGTGATGGGCGGTTGATATCAGCGGGCATGGCTTAGCACGCTTCATCTTATCAGCTCATCGGCGGAGCTCATCATATGGGCTGCTCTCAAAATTATGTGCTTCTTTTTGGTTCCAGATTATATTACGGCACCTAGCATTAAGGGGTACCCAAATATGATCCTAATTTTGGGAACTGCTCATATAGAGTCACATGGAAGTGTTGCAGGGATTGTAGGGAGATTCCGTTAAGGTCAAAGCATGCCTGGAGATAGGGTCACTCGATGCCTTTCGCAGGTGATACAATCCCCTCCCCCTAATGTTAGGGTTAAGGGTTTAGGGTTGGGACCCCAATACTAAACCTCCCTAATATTAAACACTCTTAGTATGTGGTATTTTATGATATCTGGGGATTATTTGATATGAGTGGGTGTGGCGGGTTTGATATTAGGGGAGGGGATTGGTGACCACGGAGGATAATGGCAATTATACTTGTATAGGGCCCCTGTGTAAATCCCGTAATTATGTGCACCGCCATTCATGGGTCGAGGGATAACTTGATTTGCTACCAAAGCTGAAGAACCGCTCTCTCTGGCACAAAGATGAAGGCAGGCAATTGTACCAATCCAGGCATTAGAATCGTCTTCTGAATGTCAAGATCTGTATTGTACTTGAAGCCCAGCATTGTGAAAGCTTAGTCTGCAGAGTAGCCGTGCATCTCGCCACATCTACACCCAGAGCTTCACCATGCTTCACCAGAGCCAAAAATCATTCTGAACTAGGTTCATGGGAAGAATGTAAATGACGTGTTTCAAGAATGGTGGTCTGTCTTCTTAAGATATTATGCATACTTAGCCTAGAAGCCCGGAGCCTGTGCAGTTGAAGGGCCCCGGTGTCGAAACGCTGCAGGAAGCTGTCTGGAGAAGCTTTGGTTGAGTGGTACAGCCGAAAACAAATGTTCATCTCTTTTGAGTTAACTGCATGGTCAATATCTTATTTGTTGTAAAGATTGAGGGCTGAAGCGTCGTAGATGTTCACGCTTCTTTGATATAAGTTGAGTGTACATAGACCCCTTCATGCGTACACACCTACATACATTCCTTCGCCTCTACCTAGTCAAATTAGACCGGCGGGCGAAGAAAAAACAATATGAACTTCGAGCATCCCTACCCTAAAACCGTAATTGCACAAGAAATGCAATGTTGCCCTGCCCCCTCCTAAACTGTCTTCCTTGCAGAACTGCAAATGCACAGCAAGGTTACTGCACTTTGGCACGGCAGGGGCAAATACTGTGGGGCGTTGAGCGCTGCAGAGATACTGTGGGTTTGGGCACTGCAGGGATACTTGGGGGTTGGGAACTTCAGGGATACTTTGCGGTTGGGCACTGCAGGGATACTCTGCGTTTGCGCGCTGCAGGGATACTCTGCCATTGAGCACTGCAGGGATACTTGGTGGTTGGGGATACTTGGTGGTTGTGCACTGCAGGGACAGGGATACTTTGCGGTTGGGCACTGCAGGGATACTTGGTGGTTTGCGCACTGCAGGCAGGGATACTCTGCGGTTGGGCGCTGCAGGGATACTTGGTGGTTGGGCACGGCAGGGATACTTGATGGTTGAGCACTGCAGGGATACTTGGTGGTTGGGCACATCAGGGATACTTTGCGGTTGGGCAACGCAGGGATACTCAGCGGCTGGGCGCTCAAGGGATACTCTGCAGTTGGGTACTGCATCGAGGCTCCGACCGGAGGGCGGAGACAACATAGACTTCTAGAATCTAGCAACCCCACTGCGAGGGTGGGGTTCAAAAAAACATATTTGAGCTATGGTTGGGGGAGGGGTCGCTGATGAAACCTGCGCTCCCAATTGGCCCCTGCTTGCATCCCGACCGAGGCGTCAAGGCTCTGAGAGGGTAGCTCAGAGCCGTCCATGACTCGGGCTTGTTGCTTCCCTTGAGCAGTACGTCCCTTAATTGGTAGGGTTTAGGGTTTAGGGTTCCCATGGCTGGGTTCCTGTGGTTTTATCGCTCCCCATATTTGTTCTTTCATTTCAGGAGGAGCGATTTAGCAATCTTCCAGTTGATAGGCTGTCGACAGAGGGACAATATGTTGTAAATGGGGCCGCGTTGAACCAAACCTTTGACAACATCGCATTTTGAGATGTGCAATTATGCTTGGCTTCTTCGCGTTTTCTGTTCAGATTTCAGATGTCAGAGTCCGGGGTCGCCATTTCGGTCAGAGGTGGGGTTTTTGAGGGATTTGGGAGTGAGTTGTGCTGGAGAAAGGCCTAAGGTGGTGTTCTCTCTCTCTCTCTCTCTCTCTCTTGAATTAGAGAGTGCAAAGCGCACAGTCTGGGATTCAGGCAGCCAATGTGCTCAGATCTTCGAATGGTCTGGCAGTGAACAATCCATTTTTGTGAGTGTATTTGTTGGTCTTCAGCTGCCTTGGTACTGTTGTGGCCAGAAAACACAATCCGTGTGATCGTGTTGCCCTTCTGAGAATTGATGCGGAGGGATTATGCCCGACAGTCCGGGATGTCAGATCATGCCGCTTGAAACATTTGCGATGCTATAGCATGAAGAGCGCATTATGTTTCAAAGTTGTATGATCTGCTGGACTATAGTATGCTAGGCCAATCCCCTAACAAGCATGCGCGCGCGCACACACAAACGTGTAAATAGCATTGTGTATATACATTATACTGATACTGATACTGATACATACATACATACATACATACGTACATACATACATAATATGATATGATATAATATAATATAATATAATATGACATAATATGCGCAGCGCATGCATTGACCGTTTCCTGATCCAATGTCCCATTACCAGCCGACCATTTAGAATTCTTCAGCCTCAACAGGCCGCTCTGGCTTAAGGATTCCAAGCCCCGGTGTCCCTAAACCCTAAACCCTCAAGCCTAGAGTCCCCTCAGGGCCTCAGGTTTCGGGAGCATCTGGGATATACCTGGAGATCCAGTTTACAAAGTTCTAGGAAAATCGTATAAAGTTGAACTTTAATTTCTTGATGTCAACTACATCTACGCGGTAGTGGCCTGAGACTACGTGCAGGGATCACGCTGAATTAGGTCAGGGCCTGGGGACACATGGGTTGGGGGCTTCAGGACTTGCATTGAGAAAATGCCATAGTGGTTTTCGCAGCCCTGGTGACGCCTGACTTCTGGGAAGCTGGCAGCCATGTCTACGATCAGCTTGCTTGTGCAGCTCGGGCGGTCGATTTTAGGATGTGCGCTCCCACACAACAACCCCCCAAAAGGGCTCTCCAAACACTGCCGTCCATTTTATTGCAATACGATCCTACAGGGTGGAATGCTTCTTTAGAGGATTTTGTCTTGTTTGGGGCATTCTGAAGGTTCGCTAGGGGGGCACATGATTCCTGATGTTGTTCATATGCGCACGTCATCTAGGTGGGCACACGAGGCAGGGAGATCCTTGTCTCTGACAGACATCATGGTCAGCGGCCGTGGGGAAGACACAGCTTGTACGATTCAGCAGTAGGACGCGATTTAGGGTTTAGAGTGTTTGACGGTGGCATCAATGTTGTCAAAGGACCCTATGTGCCCGAACCACCTCAAGCGCCACAAGGTCCACCGAGGTGTCTCCCAACCTGAAATAGCTCCACTTGGCTCAAGACTTGGCTGTCACCCTTTTTTTCCCTGATAACAGGCACCCTGGTGCTTTGCAGTTTGAAAGAGGTCTTAGTCGTCTTTACACTGTGTTGGTTACACAGTATGTCCGGCCAGAAGCGCCCAGGAAAACCATGAGACAAGCTTGTATAGAGCCGAGCAGAATATCTCGTAACTTTTCCTGCAATCGCCTCTGCTGATAGCTGCGGCCGCGGAGAACGAACATAAAGTTTCTGAGGAAGCTGCCAGCTGACTTCACTGGATGCGCCGTGAGCTTTCGTGGGGAGGCAGTGGCGACTTCCGGGAGGGGACGAATACCCAAATTTAACAGAACAGAATAGGTAATAATGCCATATTCTCATCATACATTGTTCTACTACTTTGTATGAGATTAGATGATGTTATGCTAGGTTGTATCACCTTGAAGGGGGGGTTGTTTTAGGGCAGGGGAAGGGGTTCATACCCTCCAGAGGCCCAGGAGGATCTGCTTCCCGAATAGTTTCTGTTTTCTAGATCCTGCTCGCGGCTATGGTAAGAAGAGAGTATAGTATAGGCGGCTGATAGTGTGGAAAAATGGCAAGTAATTCATTCCCCAATCCTAATATGACCAAACACCACTTACATGACGCTCGCTACTCGGAACCTTGTCCCCTCCGCTAACCCGACATGCTTTGCAGCAGCATCTTTCTGGCCATCCTGGCTGGAAGCAAGTGACATGACCCATAGTTTAGGGTTTAGGGTTTGGGGTCTTCAAAGGAAAGGGTTTGGGGTTTCGGGTTTATAGTTCAGGTCCATAGTTGTGGTTCATTTCCTGCGAAGGGCCCGTGTTGTCGAGGGTGTGTAGATCCCCGTAGTCTTTCGAAAGCTAAACAGGTGTACTGTCAGCAGCCGCCGGATAAAGATATCATCTGGAAGCCTGAACCTGATGCTTTTTGTAGTTTTCCGGTTTGAATAATAGCAGATTGTAGATTATGCGATAACACAATACCCAAAAGATCTAAAGCAACAGTACAACTACACAGTCCCAGTTGCCATTTCGTTTTCTACTTGAGTCTCCATTACCTAGAAGGTAATATCCCGAGACCCTAGAAAATCCCTATGTACCCCCCTATGAGTCCCTGTATATCCCCATGCTATAACCATAAACCTTAAACCCTTAACCCGAAACCCTAAACCTTCGGGGGGCCCAGGAGGTTCGACATGAGCCAGGAAAAGCCGGCCCCCACGGTGGCCGTGGCCAGGCCTGGGGCTTCCAGTGGTTTAGGGTTAGGGAATTAGGGTTTAACTTAGGCAAGATCTTTGACAAATTTTTTAAGCTACCAAGAACACATTGATACCCCAAGGCTACTAGACCCGAATCCCCTGGACCAAAAGCCTCCGCCCAACACCCAAAACCCATGAATACCCTCTAGACGCTCAAAGCGATCAGGGCATCCACCTCCATGCGGGATCGGCAGCTGCGGTGTTCATCATGGATGGCCCCAAGGACATTTGGCATGGCCCAATTCCTTTTTTTTCTCTACGTTGGTCATGATTTTGCAGGTAACTTGGCACAAGCCTCCTAGCCGGTTCTAACTCGAACCACGTCTCCCCGTCTGGCCTGGCAAGGGTTACAGGGTAACGAGCTATAAACAAGGACTCAGAGTAACTACTCGCCGAAGAAGGCTCGATGCATGACATGCAGCCCTTGAGGAGAATATGGCCATCCGCAAGCATGGCGATGAAAACCTGGCTCTCGAGGCTAAAATCACCTGCTACGAATTATAATTGGGGTGTTTCCGAAAAATTAGGCTTTTTTTTTTTTGTGGGGGGGAGGGGGGGGTGGTCCCATACTCAGGAATGTTTATATACATATATGTATGTTTATATATATATATAGGGGTCCTTATTGGGCCGTTCCCCCTACAAGCATCAGCATACTTGTGAAGTACAAATGTCAGCACAGCAAATTAGTATACCTAAATGCCCATATTCGTCAAGCTGGGTGGGAGGGAACATCCTTGGAGCCCTTGCCCGGGGACAGGAAGAAACAAACCCGAAGCTTCATCCCACATGAGCTATACTCTGAACTTCTGAAAGGGGGTTATACTATATAGGGGATTATATAGGGGATTATATAGGGGATTATACTATATAGGGGATTATATAGGGGATTATATAGGGGGTTATACTATATAGGGGATTATATAGGGTAGATCCATCTTTTCTTGTACGTCACGGGGGTGGGATGGCACATGGATGCTGAGAATTCCCGAGTATTTCTTGGAGAGGTACAGGGACAGGTTCTGGTGATGAAGAAGCGGAAGAAGCAACAATTTCCTCTACAAGGGTCCCTGGAAATCCACCCATTAAGAGTCTATATATGAATTTCATCCAAGTGTACATGGGTGCGGGCAGTACCATAACATGTTCTCTGACTCAGCTACAATCACCTTAAGTAGATAGAATATGGGGTATATGGGGATCTTATTATAGTATACCCGAAGCCATATTCTATCTACTTAAGGGGGACAGGGGGACTATTCCAGTAGCTCAGGGATGCAGGAGTCTTCAGTTAGCAAGCTTCCAAATAGAAACAAGCCGAAAGGGCTGGGCCCTCAAAAACGTTGTTGACCCGAGTGTCTTTGCATGATCACAAGTAGGTCGGTTCACCAAAAAAAAGGAAGCCCACCGGCTTCCTGAAGACCTACATCTATGGGTAGTTCGCAAAATTAGGTCCCGTTTTGGTACCCCGGTACCGTAATCTAGTCTATGACCAAAAGGAGCCCATAATTTTGAGAACAACCCATACTGTGCCTTGAAGTGCAAAACGGGAAAGCCACAATCCCTTCACTCAATCACGCCGGTATGTGCACTTGGGCTACTTCTCCTAAGATTTCGGATGTCGGAATCTCGCGGTTGGCTTAAAGACACCCAGAG
Source organism: Symbiodinium pilosum (assembly GCA_905231905.1). NCBI lineage: Eukaryota > Dinophyceae > Suessiales > Symbiodiniaceae > Symbiodinium > Symbiodinium pilosum. Next base: position 109,565 of record CAJNIZ010005869.1, on the reverse strand, counting down.
CCACGTCCGTACTCTCCTCATTCCAAATGCTGAGTAGCTGAATCCCCCCAGAACACAGAAAACTTCAGTTTGAAATTTCTGGTATGCTGACAACAGCAGAGTGGATAACGGGACGATGTGTCATCAGGCAGCCGAGAGTGGTAAAAGCATATTCTTGACTTGATTTCAGGGATTATGTTGCGGTATGGCAGCTGTGCATTAACCCCAATATACTATAGTAGTTTCCATTTTCTTTTCCATTATCCCCATATAACCCCAATATTAACTCCAATATACTAGGGCAACTTAGCCTCTCACCGGCTTCCACACCAAGCCACGCGCAACTCTGCTCCAACACTGGCACGTTCTTTCAGGTGGCGCACCGGAAAATGGTCCCGAACGCCGACATTACCACGTGGTTTTTTAGCCGCATGAATCGTCCATCATGCCAGGATTTTGTGCATCTTTGGGGGGTTTGAGTTCCAGGCGCTGGGTGTGAGGACGACAGTTTCTTCACGCAGAATTGCATGTGGGTCCCTACGTATACCCCAGCCTAGTGGGCTCTTCAAATCAAGGACCTCGGAGGATACCACACTTCTTGCACATATTAAATCAGTAAGTAAGGAAGGCATTCGGAGTGTCAAAATCCACAGTCTACCTGATCTCAGGCGAATAGCATTTCAGATATGCATGATATGGATGGCATGCTCCCCAAAATTCAATCTTATATTCCTTTGATTGTAGTCTCTTACAGGAATGGTTGAACAGTTTAGTGTTACTTTGACTCAGCCAAGAGAACCCACTCAGGTGTGTTGGGCTGCATGAACCACACCCGGAATACGCCTGCAGGTTCTGTACCTGGGCTGTACGGCGGTTCACTTTTAAAGACGAACATTTCGTGGCTTGAGTGTCTAGGGGTTCACGGCTTGGGGTTTGGAGGGTGTTCACTGGTATCTTTGTTTTTTTCTGCTAACTTCCTGCGGTCTTGCTCTTCACCCACAGCCTTGCGCACGCAACGGAACAAGAGCCTAGGCATGAATGACGATGGCACGAGCCCTGGTTCAGACTTAGCCTCTGGGCATGTCAAGCCCAATTCTCATGTATCCCTTGACAGAAACCATACATCCCTGATGCCCCTATCGGCGCCGCCATTTTGAGAGACCTCCCATACAGGGAACCAAATCCGGGAAACTCCTAACCTCCAGGGTTCCTGCCCGAGATATATAAGAGTATGCTTGTTCCCTGCTGTAACGTGTTTGGAGACTGCCTTCCCCAGTTACCTCCCAGCAAAGAAGCACGTGCGACAGCGTTCTGAAGCACACGTGCCTGATTGGACATGTAGCTGTAGCGACCTCATCCCTATCCTTGCAATTAAGTTTGCCTTTTGTTTGTTCAGGAGCACAATCGCTAGATATGAGTGCACGTTAGGGTGCGCCACCTGTCCGCTGATAGTAAGTGCCAGAGATATATATATATATAATCATTTCCTGCATATAGGTACTATACCGCGATTGCTGGCCCGGTGGGACCTACGCCCGGTAATAAGTTTTGTGTGACTGCTGTCAGCAAGTCTGCAAGCAGATGTGGGGCAGGAGCATTGGCCAGCCGTCAAGACTTAAGCCCGAAACCATGCAACCAGCTCTAAATTGGGTTTCCGCCCTATCTAGATACCTCAGTGGTAGCCTTTTTGCCTTTGGGGGGGTCTCCTTATTGAACCTTGAAATTCGGAAAAAAAGGGCACGCTTATCACTAAGGGGTTCTCGGGCACCTCGCTACAGTAAGGCTTGTATTGTGGTGTTTGGGTGTCTATACAGGGGTCCCCACACTTGTGCCAAGTACCAGATGGAGGCAACTTCCTCTCATGGCCTGTTTGCTCAAGGATCTCTCCCTGCGAGAAGGGGAAGCCCCTTGCCGATGTGGTCATCGGTGTGCAGCTAGGAGCAAGGGACGCTGGCGTTTGGCATGACTGTGAGCTATAGTCTAAACTTCTAGTATCCCCCTCAATAAGCCCTATAGTCGTCCCCTACGGCCCTTGGGATGCTCAGGGTGGAGGCAAGGTCTAAAGGTCAGCAGGGACGGAGCTGCATGCCAGCCCATGTCAGGGTGGGAGCTTCAAGACTTGTTTCGCCTCAGCCAAGTTATCAGCAGGAAATAGCCGGCTGTCCCACAGTCCCCGATGATTACATTTTTAGATAACATTGGTGTTCAGTAACATGCCCACCCAGCTTTTTTGTTCAACTAATTTCCTTTCCCTGCAGATCGAAACTCAAACGGCGCATGCCTCCCCAGCTTCGAACGTTTTCCCACCCAGGTTGGCATTCTGTAACCCCCCTTCAGTAGATAGAATATGAGATTTATGAGTATCTGAGTGTGGGTTCGGGGAATGCCATATTCTATCTACCAAAGGGGGGAACTGTGGGTTGGTGTCGAGGTTTGGGAGAACTAGGAGGGGACCCTTTCTAAGGAACCCCTGTAGGTAAAGGGGGAGAATGTCGAGCCTACTTGATTACATAGGGCTTATAGGGGTCATATGAGGAAATAGGATTCGGGGTCCATCCTGACAGCCTTTGATAGGGAACTTGAATCAAGTTACCAATAGAAGGAGTCCATATCAGTTTCCAAGAAATCCATATCATTGTATCTTACCAGTTTAGTTTAAGTTGCTTTGCAGCAGCCCAGCATTCTCAACACCCAGAGCAGGGCGTTTCAGCTTCTGAGTCCCCCCCAAAAAGGCAGAAGACCATACCAAGGCTGCTTTCCAAAAGACTTAATCCCCTGGCACTAATATGCTTCCTCTCCCGACGTCTAGCCATAATATTGGATATTTCCGGCAGGAGACCTGATTTCATTCTGGGGGAGTATCTCTGACATTTGGGGGGGAATTTTTACTATTAGGGAGGCGAGATTGGTCTTCCATGCCTGTGTGGCATGAAGGAAACTGCGCAAGCCGAAGTTCCGTAGGCCCGAATCCAGGGTGATTGTCAGATATCTTATCAGCGTGTTGGGGCTTGACATGTTGCCTTTCCACCCGTTGCTCTATGACGCAAGGACAGTACGATGTGTAGGAGGCTTGAGCTTGGGCACCCTCCGGAAAAAACATGAAGCCTTGTCGAGGCCCCTTAAAATTGAAAAGCTCAACCTCCTACAACACACCATTTTCCTGTGTTTGGGTCCGAGTGTGCCTATCAGCCATCTTATGTCTGAAGTCCTTTACAGTCACCCTAAGACTATAGACATTCCTCAAGCACATAGGGCCTGTTTTGGAGGTGAACAAGGAAGATGCGAAGTTGATAAGTGCCGAAATCCTACTGACAGCCCGACCCAGCACGCGAACAGGCTTGCCCTCTCTGCTGGTCGGAAGAGTTAGCTGGGGTACTGTAGGTAGCGCTTTTGAGCTTCCCTGTCTGATGGCCCTGCAACATGCACTCCCGGAGGAGAAGGGTGGAAGTTCCTTGGCAAGCCTTGATTCATGGGTCTCCTCAAAGACTTCCTTTGACACCCAGGCTTGATAACGGCCAATCCCTCAACAATCCGTTGCCCCTTTTGGGGTCCTTTTTGGGATTCCTGTGGGGAACAGGGGAACTCTGAATTCTGCCGCTAAGGCGAACTGCCCTGGCTCTTGTTCACCGCGAGGACGCCCAGCACAGATGCAACATACAGGGCTTTATAGTAGATTTTATAGGGTATGTATAGGATTATGTACGGGTTTAGCGGCTTTATCGTTACAGAGGGCCATAGAGGGATTCTTTGGGGTGTATAGAGGGATATTGCTCTAATGTTGGAGACTCAAATCGAAAAGGACCTGGAACCGAAAATGGGGAACCGCGGCTTAAGGGATACGTCTGGACAATGGAGAATCAAGTGGAGATCACCTGGAAAAGAACATGGACAACGAAAAAAAGCTGGGACTACTGTACGAGTGGCCTGTAGGGTTCAGGGAAATATCAGGGTAATAATGGAGAATCAGATGGAAACAAAAATTGAAAATTGATCAGAAAGTGGACTATAGGCTGTGTGATAGAGTTTAGACCTAAAATTCGGGGTTAGACCAAAATCCGGGGTTCCTGTTCGGGAGTCCTTTCAACAGGGATTATGCTGCTTTTCGGAATTGTTGCGCCCAGATGAATGAAGAGACCATTGTTTCGCGGGCTGCGAATGAGAATATCCCAATTACTGTAGGGGGCTCCCTACGAGAAACAGAGCGCAACATCATGTAGGGCGGATTTGTTATATTTCGACAGCAAGGTGGGGTAGCGACCAATTTGGTATTTTTGCTGTGGGTGCCTGGCAGAGGGCGTTAGGCCTGGTTCGGTTTGGTGGTCATCTTCAAGAAGAACTACATTGAGACATGAACTGCAGTTTAAGCGCGAAATTTTTTTCGCTGACGCGACGCTGTTTTGCCCTCGCATAGTCTGGAGTAAAGCTTCTGCACTCGAGCATGCATACTGTGCTTGCATGCGCGACGGATGATGCTAACAGAAGGATTGGTTCTGGTTGTCAAGACAGGAGTCACACTGTCATTTTGTGATAGTCCGTAATGCTGAGACAGGAAGAGCAAGTGTATGATTCTTTCCATGGAGAAGCAGAAGTAGGATGGGTTTCTCTACATGGGTGGACGATGGTGCAACTTAGGTCGTGTGCTTGATGCTGTCATCTATAAATAGGTCGGTATTTTCACAACAACTGGAACTCAAGTTGGCTATGGCCAGGCCCGGGGTCAATGAATGTCTGCTGCGTTCAAAAACAAGCGTGAAGATAGGAGCCCCCGCCCTTGTGTACCACAATGGGAACTTGTCAATGTGGCCAGGGAAATGCCTTTGAAAGTACATTTTAGCACATCCGCATGGTCCTCTTTAGTCTTCTGGGTACCCGTAAATGTGAGAAGCCTTCGAGTGAGGATTCAAAGCGCCGAGTCGTGTTCCTGCAGGGCGATGAGTCGCGGGATGGAATTTTGAAATTTAGTTTCCCCTTCACAGGAAAACAACTCCTTCTCTCTACGGGCAAATGTGCCCAAATAGAAAAAGAGCACTATGGGCACAATGGGTGGGAAGTTTATTGCTAGCGGCTCGGAGTAACTGGCTGGGGAGCTGCAGAAGATTTTCAGCTGTAGTGAGTATGCAGGGGCCATCAGAGGATTCAAGTGGACTTTAAAGTGAATATTCAATAGTTTAGCGTTTCGGAATCTCTTGTTGCAACTTGGGCATGGGGCATGCATCCCTCGGAGAATCTGTGGTTCCAACGGACCACAGAGATTGATTGTGTGGAGGCTCTCCTGAAGAAAGTGGATTTCCTCGCTTTATTAAAAGTGGAGATGGTATCTGCTCAGTCAATCATGGGCTCAGTATTGACGCGTCTTCCCTGTGGATTATGCTGCATGGGCCCATCGACCCTTTCCGTATGCCAATTGCACCACCACGTTAGACCCACAGATTGCAGCTTGCGTTTTTTTTGCAGTCATACGGCATGCATCCTGAATGAACTTGCCTCGCATCAATTCCCTTGCATCTCCATCGAAGGTGCAAAGAACGCATGCAACAGATCGATGCTGCAGTTGCGACAGTCGATGCCACGAAGGAACTCAACTTTGCATGCTTAATCAGCTCGTAAAGGGCTATTCGTATTATTGTTATTGTTATTACTACCGCCACTATTGTTACTGTTACTGGTACAACTGTCGCCCCTCTCGTGCTCCCAGAGGTGGTCGGAAGACTCAGAGTATAGGTTGGGTCATTGCAGTAACTGACATTACAAGGGTTTATTTAGGGGTTAGTGTATCTCCTGGAAGGGGGAACGACCAAAAGTATAGCGGTTACATAGGGTTTAGGGTAAAGTTACTGCAGTCGAAAGCCAAATGGAAGAGCAGATGGAAAATGATATGGAAACCATAATATTGGGTCATTTGTCGCTAGGCTTTGAGGTTAGCTTCAGGGAAGCCCCAAACCCTAGACCCCAAACCCTAAACCCCAAAACCCTAAATCCCAAACCCTAAACCATAAAACCTTAAAACCCTAAACCCTAAAACCCGAAGCCCCAAACCCTCACACCCTAAACCCGGGAGTTGCAAAAGATAGGGGATGCCCTTCAGCTGGTGGCCTCCTTGGTATAAGCGTGAAATCCTAATTGTGAACATGGATCTTGGTATAGTTATTTCGGGTTTAGGGCTTGGGGTTCAGGGTTTGGCGTCGGGTTTAGGGTGTAGTTGTTTAGGTTTTAGGGTTTAGGGTTTAGGGGGGTTTAGGGTTAAGGGGCTTGAAATTTAGGGGGGTTTGGTAAGCCAGTTTGGTGTCAAGAAGATCCCGGGTTTCCAAAAAAAGTTGGCCCCAATATAGACCCCAAGATACTATCATCCTTGTTTTAGGACCCGCCAGGGATCCCCCCACATGAAGTCAGAAGACCCGCAGCACTGCCTGAGAGGAGCATCGGCTCATCATTACGTTTCCGAATCTGTCCTACTTGGGCAAGGGTGGCTAGGTCTGGACCATGGGGTTCTTCTTGGAAGTGGGGCGTCCCCTTACATTCGCCAACATAAATAGTACCATCCCTATTATATAAGGGCTCCGGAAAGGGATCGTTAACTCTGGGAAACACCCATGTCATGTAATTGCGGGAGGTTGGTGGCATACTCCCGCTCGGAGGCCCCTCCCCGATTTTGTGCTGCCGGAGTCGTGGTAGCCCTGAGAAGGACCGCAGCTGACGAAAGAGGCTATAACACTACTATGGTGTTTTCAATTTTTTTCCATCTTCTATTCTTAAAGCTTGCTATACATTATTCATCCCTCCACTTCCTACTTGCGAACAGTGCCACCCCTACCTGACGGGTGTCGATTCTGACCTGCGTTTTACTCTCCGCTCGAACCCCTTACTTAGCCTTACTTTGCTTGTGATTACCTCCTGCAAAGGAGACATGAGACGCTTGGTTCGATGTTTCCGCTTGACTTGATGTTTCTGCCTGATAGGAGCTGTTTCAAGCTTGTAGACGAATTGCTTAATCGTCTCATGTGCGTGTCTTATTCTATGTCGTTGTACGGCGTTGAAAAAGTGTCGATGAGAGTTGGTCTGTGGTTCTCAGGTGCTATGGGCATTTGCATCCGCGGCGATGGCTTCAGCGTTGACAAGGGCCGTGGCTGTCATATCAAGGTTGGTAAGGCCAGGTGGCACTTGTGGGCATGTAAAGAAAAAGCATTGCAAGAAGGTTCTGCCCATATTTTGTCACCAGAACCAACATGACCATTTGCATACGGACGCTGCATGACCTAGAGGCATCAAATCGGGCGATTTCAGAGTGGTTGGTAGTCAGTCAGAGCCTAGCGCATAAAAGAATAAGGCTTGTAGCAGGAGAACACAGAAGATGGCCAATGATCCCACTCCTCATAATGCCTATTCTCACGACAGAAAGTATACAGGAACGTACCGTTGTTTGAGCCAGAAAGCTGCAGGCTTCTCAAGCCGCCATCTTCTCCTTCGATGGCACTTCGGCTCTGCCAGGAGATTTGATGGTTCAGGGGATCAAGTTTCGAGGTGCGGCTGGGGTGGGCGCCAGATGCACGAGTAATGTGGGCACCTCAGTCCTTGTGAAAGAAGAAAGCAGGGCACTTTGCCTACCGATCGTGCCGTGCAGATCTCAAACTCTTTCCTGTGACGTCAGGATTCAGCGAGAAGTAGCCCAATAGTGGATTAGGGAGATGAGGGCCCCAGCTGAACCGCACCACATTCCAAATGCACATGCTGAGCTAGAAGGGTACATGAAATGTATGGCATTGTGCGTTATCTTGGAAGAACTAATTTTTATGGATACTGGGAGCATGTCAATTCTTCTACGAACAGGCAGGTGGTTTGTTTTCTGGGTGAGGGAACTTGGCAACTGGGATCAAGGGGCCCCTAAACTACTCCCAGGCGTGGAGACTGACTGCATGGCAGTACGCAAGTATGAGTCTCGGCTGGCCTTTTTGCGAGTACATAGAACTAATGGGAAAATGGAGGTTACAATATTGCAGTAGGGATATATATATATATATAGAGGATTGTATAGGAACATGGAAAAGAACATGGAAATTGATTTTAAAAGCCTTGAAGGTTACGTAGAAACCTGAATAGCTTGGAAAGTGTCCCTCCATACTCCTCACACGTGATGCCTTGTCGGGTGTGGTAGGATGTGATTCTGACCCTAATATACTATAGTAGCTTCCATTTTATTTTCCATTATCCCCTATACATCCCCAATATAATCCCAATATACGATGATAGTTTCCATTTTCTTTTCCATTACTTGTTATAGAACAAGCCAAGTCAGCTCCGGGGACCAGAGAGCTACACTTTAAAGTTTAGGGCTCAGTCTTTGAATGCCTCGGATGGTCTGGGTACGGACAGGCTGTATTCCAACGGCTTGCCAGAAAGTCGTACAGACAACATTGATTGCATCTGCGAAATGCTTGGGATGTTTTGTTTGTAGGAGGCAGCGCCAATCCACACTGACCCTCACACACGGCTGCATCTTGAGAAGCTATGTTTTCTGCTTTCGCCGTGGCAGCACGAAGTCGTTTCTAAAAGCTCATCCAGCGAAGCCGAGTAAGCCCGAGCAGATTAAACAAGGGTGTTACTGCCGAATCTATTCATGTGCCTCCTCATTGTATAGACCTTCGAACATGTTTCCCTCATGCTGAGACGGACACAGCTGAAAACTAGGCCTGCGATCCTAATACGTATTCCCCGTAGAGTTTTAGGCTGTTTCAAACACCTTGAAATCCAGGATGACGACATACTGGCGCTCGAAGTGTCCGGCCGGAAGAACGAATTTTGCCTGGCTCACAGCAAAACTTTCAACTTTGAGCGTCTAGTGTGTGATGTTGTCGTCGCTCTGGGATAGCCTATGAGAAGACATACTGTCAAGTTTAGCTTGTACATAGGATGATGCAGGAATATCAACAGTAGGGTGTGAGCAAAAAGGAGGATGGCTTTGTTGGCTTCAGGTTTTCCCCTTGGTGTTGGTGCCTCCACATACTGAGGACATGCCCTGCCTTGAGGCATAGATGCAGCACAGGGTGTGGGCTTCTTTACCTATAAACACCAGGTATTAAAGGCAGAGTAAATTCCATCAAGGTTAGGACATGCTTAGAAACACTGGTCAGAGCTAAATTTTGAAGTTGCTTCGCCCGTACTTCAAACATGCGCCGCGTACTACGCGGTGGGGTACAGACATGACCTGATAGGTGTAAAGCTCGTGTTGGTCGAATCCCCGAGGTTCCTGAAGTATTCGGAAACTTCCCCCACGCGCCAAAAAGCCCTCTTTGCACGACATGTCAAAGCATTGGAATCTGCATGAAGGCAAATGGGTATATAGTAGTTTTCATTTTATTTTCCATTATCCCAATATAACCCCAATATAGCCCCAATATTACCCCAATGGGTATGGCGGTCTTGAAAAGAGAAAGAACAAAAGGAGCCAGGCTCTACGCTTATGATGTGGAACTGTGGTGGAAGGATGCTTGGCGGCACAGCTTGGGAGCCCGGAATGAGCTGCAAGCCCCCCTTATTTTGAACTTTTTTCAGTGTTCAAAATCCTACTACCTACCCGCAGGCCAGCGTGCATTACAGCCCTTGAAAGCCCATGCCCTACTTCATCAAGGGTTATTTGTAAGGGACTGCAACGAGACCGGTATGCCGACTCACAACCTTTAGGAGCCCTAAAATGCTTTAACAAAGTGTTTGCAGGACTTTTGCGGTTGGGTGCCTCCACCATAAGTTGGATCAATATTGCCCCTAAGCATCATGAGCCACCACTACTGCTACTACTACTACTACTACTACTAGTACCACCACCACTACTACTACTACTACTGCTACTACTACTACTACTACTACTACTACTACCACTACCACTACTACCACTACGACGCCTCCTTAAGAGATGAGAAACCAATTATATTTGCAACAAGAGAAAAGTTCAGTTTCTGGAAGGAAAGACATCAGCTCTCAGTTTGCTTTTGCCGCTGATCGCTCACTGACCCCGGGCTCTTATTCGAAAGCTTGTGGGACTTGTGGGCATGCGTGATATGTGACAGTTTACGATAAACAGGTAATCATGGGTCTCAAACCTGTGCTTCCTCTTCAGTCCGCTTTTACACTTTGCGAGGTGACCCTTTATACGTAGGGTGTCCAAAATTGAGCAATGAGTTTGACAACTGGGTGGTTTTGCGTGTTTCTGCTTTTGAGCGCAGGGCTGAGGGGATTGATCAGCAGGTCGTCATTAAACTTTACTAGGCTGAGTTCTTTTGATCGCACCGTCATCGGTCCAGTGTGGCCTTGTAAGCTCTAAAGTACGTGCCCGCTGGATTCGGATTCCATTTATTTATGGGGAGGTACACTGGATGGCCCTTGAATTTTGAATTTTGCCATTTGGACAAAACAGCGGGCTTCAAAGAAGGGACTGTTGCTTGCAATGGGTAGATCGGTAGACCTACTAACTGACACGGACTCGGAGACTTTTCTGTAAAGGATCTACCATAAGTGGAACCTCCAAAATGAGCCTTGAGGATTCTTTTCGCTGCGTTGGGGATTTGGGCGAGGATATTTGTGCAAGGAAGCGAAGTGGTCCTTCTGCCTTTTGATCGTCGACCACGTAGAGAGGTGATGATACATTATTGACAGCCCCGATTTGGAAGTTCTACGTAGGAGTGACCCTCGCCTAAGACCTGTGACTGAACGAAGAGGAAGGAAGAGTGTCCACGTGAACCCGGTCCGCCCGCAGAGGACTCCTTATGGTCACCCTTCCCTGGCTCTGGGAGTCCAGAAGAACACAGATAAGCTGGTTCTGGCCGCCCGCTTGCACAAAAGAGACCTTCGTGTCTGCATAAGGAAGAATATGGCCACTTGTCATGCTTGAGTAGGGTCTCCTCATAATATCCTGGGAATTTCGGGCCTGGCAGCAAGTGCCCGCCTGGCTGCCGGCCCCCCGCCCATCCAGCCATCATGTGAAAACCAAGCCCAGCCCAGCCTGCTGATTCTCATGATCAGAAAAAGCGTACGAAAAATGATGTTCTTGCTACCTGGGATGGTTTGTCAAGTTTGGAAGGTCTTGGTCTCTCTAGTTTTATTGAAAACGACCCACAAT